>JARJLU010001833.1:0-12748 GCA_030272975.1 Sparidentex hasta | reverse complement strand
GTGCAGTGTGCTGAGTGCTGAGACTGGACAGGTCCAAACTGTGACGGTCCGTCTGCAGTGTGTTCAGCTGGTGCTGCCCTGTGCTAACCACAGACCAACCTCCTGCTTCTTTATGGAGGTTTGAAGCACCGCAGCTGATAACTGCAGCTCATTAAAAGGCATTACTTTGCATTTAACTGAGAAAGGGAACCTGTTCCTATTAAAATTCTACGCCTCCAGTTTCTTTTACCAATGATTGGTTTTACATTCTTATCCCACTGTTGCTCAGAGGCGTCTTTGTCTCTCTGCCCCTTCAGTTGTCAGTCTGGTTGAACTCTTGTACAGCGTTTTTGTTCTCCATGTACAACATGTTTTGTTAGGTGGGTTTTCTGCATTATAATTCTGACTTTGTGACTGAATATGTCACTTTCTTTTCATTTTATTGGATAAGTATGCAAATTGCTGTTTGTAGTGAATTTCGCTGCAGTTCTTCAGAATATTTTAGCAACAGTATGCACACTGTCAATAGTTAATGACGTAACCACACATTATTCATGTTGGTAGATCTCAAACAAATACAATAAATAACCCAAACACATGTATTATTGCTCTATATTTATCATACTGCTACCCACATAGATGCTGTGTGTTTAAATTACTCTGGCATGACAATCATTTCCCTCTCAGTGTCTTCAAAGGTTCAGTATATTCGAGCGTCTCCTGAGCTCTCACATAAACATCTCTGACAAAATCTGTAGTCTGTAATGCTACTCTGGTTATTAATATGACAACTCGAGTCAACAAAAGGTTATAAACAGCATCACAGAGATGGCTTCAATGCATAACGTGTCATTTCTGCCACTAAAGGTTTTGTCTATCAAACCGGCTCATTCAGGAGGAGCGAGCAGAACCAGAAGTTCTGATCTACAACTGGAGATTAAACAGTAGATTCATCATCGCTCCTGTTTAACAACGTGACTGCAGCAGTGATACACAGAGCTGATCTCCACTGTTGGATGTTTATCTTCTGTAATTCTTGACAAAAATATTTTTTTAATCAAAATCACGTTAACATTACAGTTAAGAGGGGATGAAGAAGAGAGAGAACCAGACTCTGGTGAGTGCTCGTTGATGTTTTCTGACAAATTCTTACATGTACATAGCTTTAATAGGTTAAAGATATTGATGGATAAATATATCTTTATATATCTTTATTAATCTATCAAGACAGCCATGAGGTAAATCTTGGGAGAAAGTCAGCAAGTCCGAGCGTCACTGGAAAAATTTCTGAGTTACGCACACTAATAACTACAGCACACCAGCTACCAGCTACAACGTTCCAACGCCTACAGCGCACGTCTAAAAATAAATAACATGTCATCAACACACACAGTAAGAAATCTCTCTGACAGGAACCTCAGAGAGGCAGAGTGAAGTGTGCTCCTGCTCTCTGGCCTCAGCTGCTCAGGTTGTTCCACACAGAACATTGACTAAAAGGCGTCTCATGGTCTTCAGTGAAGACGGTGGATCAGACAGAGGGGCTCTGCCCAAAGACCTCGGGGTGCAGCCGGGCTTGGAAGGAGTTAGAAGGTAAGAAATGCAGCTATGTAGTACAGAGTTCAGAGTAATCTGTGGAATCATTCAAAACACTAAGACCTGGTGTGGTGGGGTTAAATCTGACACCAGGCCTGTGCTGCTGCACCATGAACCACTACACAGCTTCTGAGTAAGACTGGACTTCCAGAAGTTGGAATAACAGACAGATTTCTCAAGGCCTCGTTATAAAAAAAAACTTTTCTAGACAGTTTGGCTGCTGACTCAATGTAAAAAAAACAAACTAAGACATTTAAGAGACAGTTTCAGCAGAACTAACCAACTTCTCACATAATACAAATACAAGAGCTTCACAGCAGCTTCACAGCATCCTCCCAAACATCTCAATCAGATGGAGACTCGTTTTCATAATCTCAATAACTGATTAGTTGATTATAAAATGTCCTTCACTGTCTCCCATAGCCCAGGTCAACGTCCTCAAATGTCTTGTTAGTCTGAAACCAAAAGATATTCAGTGTTCAGTCAAAGAGGAGCAGAGAAACCACGAACTGTTCACATTCAGGAGGCTGAAATCAGACTTTTGTTAGTTGATTCAATAGCTGACAACTAATCAATTCATCTTTGCAGCTCTGTTGTAACGTACTGAATTTACTGAAGAAACATTGACTGTTGAGGCTTTATGTTTCTGTGTAACACCTACATGATTTCAACCATTTCCTCTGCACTTTTTTGTTTTCTGTAACTGTTAAGACAACCAGGATGAGTAATGGAATGATAAGAAGGAACCCAACAGTTCCTCCAGGTGATGGTCTGCAGCTCCGTATCCCCAAATCCCTCCACCTGGCAGATTCTCCCTCCTGTTTCTCCACTCCAAACATCATTATCACCCCATCTTCCATTATAGAATACAAACACTCCCTGTGAAATCATATCTCCCACACTCATATCTACCATCTTTGTACAGAACATTTCTCATATTGTTTTTTTTACACTCCAACATTGTTCTTGTTCGAGTTATTTTCTCTGCATTTCTTTCTCATTTAACAGTCGTATCTTAATGACAGTCTGACCTCTTCTGCTCACTGCAATTAGTTTCCAGTATGAGTGATCTTAGAATCTAACCCCTGGCACTAAATGGCAGGAAATGTACAATTCATCAAAAATAAGTGCCCACTAATGTATTTTGTGTGAAACTAAAAAGCACGTCTTTCACCAAAGACCTTCCACAACAGGGTTTATCAGTCTTTTATGAGATAACTCGGCTTATTGTCTCGGTTGAAATGTCGAGAGTCAAACTCGATGATTTAATTTTACCGTCTAAATGAGGAGAAAACATCAGAACAGGGTCAACGTTAAAACAATCTGATCTCAGTCTCTGACTCGACACACTGTGTGGGCTGGTACTGACTCATACACACACACACACACACACACACACACATCATACATGCTTATATATATATAAATATACATGTTTAACGTCATGACCCGGCAGATCCAGGTGGAGGAAGCAGTCATGTTACAGTCTGGCATCACTCCCACTCCTCCGCTGTGACAGTCACTGTGGTTCAGTCCGCTGGGTCGAGACTGACCATCAGGGTTGTTGTACTGATCTGTTGCATCTGGTTTTGTCAGGGATGTAAAACACTGTAGGCGAGAATTATGAATACAGAGTAACAATAATAACAACACGGAGGCTCGTCAGTCAGCACTCGGACAGCCGGTGTGTTATTCTGCTCACTACAGACTTCCACTATAAAACTCCCAGCTCAACCAGTTTACACTCAGCAGTCACTGAACACTTTAATTTGAGGTCCTGTAACCTACTTTTCTACAAATGTAACATGCAATATGAATTCTCCACTCAACAACAGGTTGCAAAACTGTTTTTTTGTATTCTGTCAGTCGTGGTTCTTTGAAAGAAGACAACAGAATAAACCAAAAATCAGAAGTGGCGGGCCAGACTTTCAAAAAATGTGCATCTCTATTTAACAGAGAACACTACAGATAACAAAATAACAGCAATACAATGCAACCGCTCTTTTCCCCGGGCTCATGAATATTAAAAATAAAGGGGAAAATAAGTATAAGCACCCTTTTTAACAATGATCTTTTATAGTGAGAAGACTAACTGACACTTCAAGTACATTTTGTGCAGTGAAAACACTCGAGATCTCAGCGGTGCTGATTAAACCTTGAAGTGTTCGCTGCTCTTAAACAGATTTGAAAGGTATAACTTCTCAATAATGTTCAGCTAATGTAAAATGCAATAGTGTTTGCAGTGCAATACTCAGACAACTGCTCCAGTCTCTTATTCAGCCATTTTATAATCCATACGCCTGATGAAATAACAAGCTGTCTGTCTTGTATTGATGCAACAGCAGCAGACCAAAGTTGTGGCCTTGAAAAATATAACGTTTCAAACTTTGTTCACAGGAATTGTCTCAAACCAGGTGTGTGTTCATATGAATACACAAGTGGATTGTCATGTTTTCAGGGCTTCGTACTGAAGTAATCGGCTTAAGAAAGAAAGATTATGACACACAACTTTAGCTTTAAATGGTTTTTCCAGCAGTATAAAACTGCTTTTTTATAAAAAATTTAAAAAAAAGATTGCTGGGAGACAGATTCTTAAAAGAGTGGTCAGAATCAAAGTTGCTGTGGTCGAGATTTCCTTACTTTTAGTTCCTAGTGTGGAAAAACCCAGATCCTACATTACACATCCTCCCATTATGCTAATCAACAGCATTTTTTTCAGAGGCTCAATCATCAGACGATGAAGGATTTATACTTTTAATTTGAAAGCTCCATAAAAATTGGACTACAGCTCAACCAGTATTGGATATAAGTATCTATCTGACATGGCAACTTTTAAATAAAAAAATAATATTGCAGAAAAAGATGCTCGGGGGTACATTCTTATTACATTTCCAGTAAAGTGTATTGTTACAGTGCAATATTTTGCCTCTATTATATCTCTTTATCACAAGTTTGACAACCACCTTTAAGATATCTTTAAAGTGATTATGTAGTATGTGTATAAACATCATATACAGGCAAACACAGGAATATTGAATTAGATTTTTTTTCCTCCATATTGGTGTCAGACGGTTCAGTTCACGGACGTTAGATTGATCGTTGGCTGTTTGCAGACGGTATCATCTTTTTTTCTGTTCACGAAGGAGCGATTTTGAAAACGATTCAAAACTTGAATTGAATCAGCGTCGAAATCTTTGAAGCCAGAAAATGGGTCTCTTGTAAAAAATGAACGCCTACCAAATATATAACCATTTTCAAACCGCACAACTCTTTCAAGCCAAGACATGAATTCAATGCACGCAGCATTCAAAAGGACTCTGTAGCTGTCTGACCTCCACCTGTGTGAGCAATGACAACGATTGTTTACGACAAAAGACGCCTCCATCAATACATTGATTCAACATGTCTGAGTTCACCGAAAACTCTTGAACTGAAATATTCAGACACAGAAATACCTTTTGTGAAATGTACAAGACAGTTTCAGTGCAACAGGTCAAACCTTAAAGCATCAAACTGAGTTAAAAAACGCAGCATCTATTACCACTGAACGCGTCTGTCCAGAGAAGTAAAGACTGAATTCAAAAGCATTTAAACATTCGCACTTGAGACAGCCGGCTCAGGCCAACAGTTCAGGGAAATAACTGCTCACAATATAACAACGCAGCAGAAAGTTCTCTCAAGAACAACTCACGCAGCGAGACAATGACGATGTTTTCATGCTCTAGCTTTCACCATTTGAGTGTGAAAACATTGAAAACATAATATCTGCAAACCTTTCACATCACAGAGGCTAAAGTCTGAATTCTGTGGGGCGTCCTTTCATTATTTTGCCACTGGATCGCGAATGTTTGTGGCAAACTGCATCAATAATGTGTTGCCTTGTTCATATTTGATTGTTGCTGTACCTTGAGCAGTATGGATCCGACCCAAAACAAAACACATCCTGCTGAAGTCTAGTGATTTATCGGAGTGTTCTTTCTCCCTCAGAAGCACCGACTAGTTTCTCTTTCTCTCTGGAATTGACTAAAGTCTGTCATCAATGCCTCAAACAGAAAGCTTTCTCATCAGCGGGTGCAGAGCGCTGTTCACATTACTCCTGACTTTTTGTACATATTTGTTTCATTTTTGTACATCTTCTTTCTTTCTTTCTTGAGAGAGAGAGAGAGAAAGAGAGAGACGGCAGCTTCATCAAAGTGGAGAAGAGAGGCTGGACGAGGGAAGCGTCCGAGGGAGAAACAGACAACAGTGAGAAGAATGTGGAGTGAAGCATGAAGTGCGTGATTGATGAGCGAGAGGAGAGGAGAGGAGGAGAGGAGAGGAGAGGAGAGGAGAGGAGAGGAGAGGAGAGGAGAGGAGAGGAGAGGAGGAGGCCATTCTGTGTGTGTGACAGAGAGAAACTACATCACAGAGAGGTGGGTGAGGCCGAGGGCTCCCCCTGTGGTAAAGCTCTGTCCTGTACCTGTTAGCATGTCTCTAATCTCTTTCTGTCACACACATCGTTGTCATGCAGTGCTTGTAAGGACACATTCCCGAGCCCCCTAAACCATTTAACTATAAAGCACGGCATCCTTCTTTGTCAGTGTGTGTGTTATCTATCTCGGGAGCTGTTCTTCTGAACTACTTCACACCTGGCAGACTTGTTGCCGATGACCCAAGGAAGCGCCGTGTCAAATTGAGTGTAAACGTGGCATGAAGCTGTACGTGGCAGCTGGTGCGTGGCGTCTGCACGCTAGCATAATGCACACACGCGACCTCACGGGGAAGCAGACGTAAACAAAATGGAGCGCAGTGCAACAACTTGCTGCTGCTGCAGTGAGAAAAACCAGAACAAGAAGGTTAAACTCGTCTGGATGAGTGAGGAGATTTGGGTTTTCTATTCTTCAGCCAGAACTGTTGATGAGATTTTATGTTTCCGTCAACAGCAGTATGCTAGCTAACGTTAGCCCCGAGTGCTTGGCAGCACTGTCTGCTGTTCCTAGTGGCCCTTCTCATTGTGTAGTCGAGCTTGGAACAGGCCAATGTGATCATCCAGATTTACGATCACAAATATAAAACACTTGATGAGTCTAATTAAGAGCCTAAACCCAACCCTAACTTTAACCTTTAAACAGAGTCTTAACCCTAAAACAGCCCTTTTAAATAGTGAGTATGGCCAAAATGCAGGAAAATAAGCATAAATGTCCTCATTTCGCTTCACAACTGTAGGATTCCAAGTACAATACACAGGCACAAAAACACACGTCAATATTTTCCTCCTAAAATACTTTTTCATGGCCATTTGTCTGTAACTCGCAAGGCTAGAACCAGCACACTGCATCCATAACCCCACCTACCACACACACACACACACACACACACACACACACACACATACACACAGTATGTGTGTGTGTGTGTGTGTGTGTGTGTGTGTGTTTGAGAGAGAAAACGTTCAGAAAATAATTTAAGGAACAGGGTTGTTAAAGGATAATAAACATTATTCATGAATATAATAAAGCTCTTGGCTCTGTGCTTTATACCCGGGACATAATTCTGCAGCGACAATGTTTTATCATATTTTCATTTTAACTCACGGATAACATGGAGTTTTTCTCACCTGCCATATAACATTAACAACGGCAGGCATAAAGCAGTGCAACGGTAAATGTCAGCGCCTATGCAGAAAACTTTCATTGGACTGGAACTTCAAATAAGAAGGTGTTGTACTGTAGAATTTGTTGGTTTCCAATATTCAGTTCTGGGACTGTCGTAATTTTCTTCCTTGGCAGAAGAGATTCGTCAGGAAGTTTGGGCTAACACAACTCAGACACTTGCAGTGTGTTTTGGGAATACTTTATCAACACTACAGCAAAAAACTTTCTTCATTTCCACTGGATTTACTCTGGGACTGGGACTAATCTTCCCCCGCCAATTTGAAAACTTCTTCCTGAAATCGGCTCCAACCGCTGTTGAGGTTTGCCTGCCAGAAATGCCACACGAGAGGGGTTATCCCGTCGGTTCCCCCCTGTGCCAGGGCAGATCAACAGAGCACAGATAAGTGCTATCGATGTTGGCTTACACCCAGCTGGAAAACAAACGTAACACGAGTCCCTTGTCAACCACAGAGCGAGAGGCAGAATGGCAGAGAGGATGTGAGATAAACCTCCTGAAATCCAGGCTGGAACCATGCAGCAGCCATATTTGATGTATCTCAATGAAGGCGATCCACTGATGCAGAATACATCCACTTAGAATTGAAGCAGGCATGAAGCCCCGGTCAGCCACTGGGGTGGAAGTGATACTAGAGCTACTATTAAAGCTCCAGTCTGGGATATTTCCTGGCATGGCTACTTTAATGTTTTAAGCCCATGGCCCAGATTCCCGGACCGGCGACCTGGAAAGTCCCTCTCCCTGCAGAGGGCCTCATTCATTAAACCACACTGCGGCTGTGGGCACTCGTCTTTTTTTCTAAGTGGTTATTAATCACTGTTTAAAAAGCAAGAAATGTGGCAAAAATGGATTCATTTTAGCAGACAGGCTCTATCAGTCTGTGTCCATATTGATTACAATTTATTTCAGGAAGATGTCTGATCTCGACAGCCTCAAATGCCACGCACTGACTCAAGGATGCGCTATAGATCGGCTAACTGATTACACCATAGAAACATTTATTTCTGCCCGTCATCCTGCTTGAAAAGAAGTGAGAGCACCTTTCACCACATGCTGCTGTGCTTTGTACCCGGGCCTGTTTGAACAGCTTGGTCCTGATGTGCAGGTCTATTGGCAGCTAGCTTATTGAGTCGAATGCATAAAGCAAAACCACGAGCATGACAACATAAAAAGTCGAGTGTACAAAGAGTAGGAAGGAAAATTAAGCCATACGCTGAGTGCACAAAACAATAGGGCTGCTTATCCTTTTGTGAAGTAAACGACTGATTAGAGGAGATGTAGATGAAGGAAAGCGGAAGAGTTAAAGGATTATTAACAATACTATGGGGTTCAATCACATTTTATGAAATCATTTCATCTAATCCAAATCCTTTGAATCCCTTACTGAATCTAATTAGGTTAGTTTGTAAGTACAATAGCCAACACTACATAATTTAAACTCACAAGACTCCATTCAGATCTGTTAATACTCTTTGTTGGCTGAGAAGAGAAGCAGCACTGAACTGTTAGTAGCAGCTGATTAACGTTCACAACCTGTGATGACAAAGTGTGAATGAGATGTGCAGCTGACTCAGTTTCTGTGTCTCAGTTCAGCTCTGCGTCCTCTGAAGGACCCAGACTTCGTGGTCTTTGAAGGCGAGTCCTCCGGAGCTTGTTAACCTCGTCATCCATTGTTAAACGGGACGGTCTAAACTTTGGAGCATTTCCTGGCTGCGTCACCAGATGTTTTACTCTTACGTCATGATTTCTGCTGCCCAGGCCCGCGAAAGTGACGATTTACGCCACGTGATGTTGCCATTTTCTCTTTCTTTCTTCTTTTTCGGGCGTGCAAAGAATCTTGGGACATGTGAGGCCACGAAGGATCGTAGCGATGCATCCTCCAGAAACAGGGAGAAGAAGGACACATCTGGAGGAGCCTTCAGACTGGGACAGCCTCCGCACAGTGTTGTGACATAATTGGCCTTCAGATGCTCCTCCGAAGGATGCGGACCTGAACTGAGACACAGCAGTTGGAACAACACGGGGCTTCTGGCTTCACATACCGTCAGCTGCTCTTACAGTCACGTACTGGAGTTGCTGGGAGCTTAAAATATTGATGACATGCACACAGGTTTAACAGAGGGATTCTCCCAAATCTGCTGCCACAGATCAGTTAGAGTAGAGGAGGGAGGAGACAAATAAAACACTATAAACCGAATCTTTAACAGATTCAATGTCTGAATATACACATTAACATTAAGTCAAATATGAGAAAAACAAACATTTTACTGACACAACCCTGATGATAGTGTAATCATGATTTGTCGTGAGCTACAGTGGAGGTTATAACAGCTTCTGACATGCCGTCGACACCGCGAGCCCCTGAGGAGACTGCAGGGGGTGAGGCCGACACGCCGGGCACTAACCACGCTACGTCTGCTGCCCACCTGTTTATAAATCAAATGATCGGCTGGCCTACATTTCACGTAAACCTAGTTTAATATGCAACTGCATTTTATACAACATATGTAGTAATGGGTGCTGAAATAATGACCCCTGCACTGTAGGGAAAACGCTGTTCAGTCCACCTGTGAGCGAACGCACCAACCTTCAAACTGTACTCGACTAAACATATTTAAAGCCACCGAAAGGATCATGAAGTAATAACTCAGTCACAAACAGGCGGCTGCTGAGCTGCTGACCTTATAACAGCCTCTATAAGCCCAGTTTGTATCAAATGAATTTAGACTTGAACCAGACCGCTACTATAGACAGACAGAACTGAATGTTACAACAGTATAAATGATGAGTTCACTTCCTGATGTAACCACTGAAGAGTATTTTAATTTAATGCACAGCTAGAAGAAAGTGAACAAACTGCAGTGACCATGAACCTCTGAAGTAAATAAAACCATACAAATCTATAATAGCAGTATCATGTGGTGACTGAAGGCCATGACGCACATCATTCTCAGACTTTTCTATTTATTACCTTTCTGCATTCGTTATCCAGATTTTTGCTTTAATTTGTCACCCATCTGTCTGCAGCCTCTCCCTTATGTTTATCCACCTGTTGGCATTTTCCAATCTGAGCCGGCAGTCGAGTCACTCTATCCCTTTATAAATGAGATGCAGCGGGGCGATTTAAGGCAGCCTTAGCTCTCCTGACAGCCTGCTTGTTACACTTGTCAGCCAGCTGAGGTGGTTTGACACCTGTAATCTTGGTTGCTACAGTTCTCAGCCAATTTTCAGCTGGCAGGGCTCATACTGCCCAGCCAAGCAAGGAAGGGAAAAGGTGACAACTGCCTTGACCACTGAGTTGTATAAAAGTGGTATCATCAGCTTAATACACACCCTGAAGGAGCTTCACCTCCTGCAGAAAAACACATCTGTCCATCAGTATGCATCAGCTGCGACTGAATACTGAGTAGGTTTCATTTGGTGCTGATAGATGTATAATCTTATTCACTGGCTTCCTTCCAGTTAAAAAACATGTCACTTTAAAAAAAAAAAAGGAGCAATATGCAGTTTTGGAGAAGAAATTCAAACTTTTTAATATCTACAATATTAATGGGGTAATAATTCAAATACAGAAATATTTATTTTCACATCACTGAATAATCAAGCTGGAAACAAAGCTGGATTGGTGGCAGGGTCCGCCACATATAGACAAAGCGAAACAGTACGACATTGTGTAATCCTTCGAAGTCAGTTTGTTTATTCAGTTTCTTATTAAAATTCCTTCCCCATAACTACACAGAAGATATTTCACACAAAAAAGACAAAGAAGATCGACAACTACAAAATGACGGCGCACCAAACAGCTTTTCTCTGATATTCTTGACGGACATTTTTCTCGCACTGAATCCTCTTCAGAAAGCTCTCAATTATAGGCTTGGTGACAAAATGGAGATCTCCTACTGTATGATACAATATGCTGGATTTTGTTTTGCCTGCTGCTTCAGCTTGTGGTTGGCCGGAGGATTGTGCATCGAGCTCAGACTCAGCAGTGGCGCGCAGTGTGCATCGTTTGCTGAGGTCCCAGCCTGGCAGTGAAGTGCACGTAATGCTGTTAAGTTGAGCTCAGCAGTGCGTGTCCTGCATCATGCTGAACGTCTAACACGCTGGAGGAGGAGCTCAACGTTTAATATGGCGACTGTACAGTCTGTGAATCACTCTGTTGTCCAGCGTAATTTCTCTGTGTGTGTGTGTGTGTGTGTGCAAGTAACCATGGCAGTGTGTGTGTTTGTGTGCCTAAACATATGTGTTGTGCCATTCAAGCTCGGCAAGTGTGTGTGTGTGTGTGTGTGTGTGTGTGTGTGTGTGTGTGTGTGTGTGTGTGTGTGTGCGCGCACGCTCACATGTGCGCGTGGCATTAATAAGCGCTGTAATGAAAGGGGACAGCTTTCTGTTGCCGTGGTAATGAAGCAGTGGAGCGTTGTATTAGCGCATCGTCTTGGAAACACAAACAGCAGACGCGGCTGCGCTTGGACTGAGGCGGGCGGAGACGGACGGACGGACGGACGGACAAACAGACAGAAGCAAAGTACATGATGCAAAAGACGAGAGACGAGAGACGAGTGGACAGATGCAACTTTGCATGTCCAAACAGAAGTCTGTGTGTGAGAGCGACAGAGAAGGAGAGACTGATGGATGGACTTGTCTATACAGCCACAGGTGTACAAGGAGTGTGTGTGTGTGTGTGTGTGTGTGTGTGTGTGTGTGTGTGTGTGTGTGTGTGTGTGTGTGTGTGTGTGTGTGTGTGTGTGTGCTGCGAGGGGGACATGGACGAGGTGATGTGATCGATCTGAATGGGCTCCACGTCCCCAGAAAAAAGAGAGAGATGCAGACGGATGGATAGAAACAGAGATGCAGCAGAGGAAGGGTCGGCTTGACAGACAGATAGATCAAGAGAGGGAGGACTGCAGAGAGGCCTCGGACAGACAGAGCGAGAGGGTGAGGAGACGTAGGGAAGACAGCGAGATTAATGCAGAGGTAGATGGTAAAATAATTTGAGTGAGTGAGGAGAGGTCGGCCCGGGTCGATAAAGAGAGATATACCCAGAGCTCCCTCGCCTCAACGTTTACGCTTCTCTAAAGAAGAAAGCGGCACATTGCTCAGACGATTCTCTGACGACCTTGAAGCGCCGTGGTTTTAAATGTAGTTATGAGACTCTCCCAGAGCCAGAAACAATTTAGAGAGTCTGTTGTCGACGACGTGATGATGTGCAGAGCTGTCAAGTGGGCTGACAGCGAAAGACGGAGGGTCACATTTCATGGTTCAGATGTGTTTGCACTACAGAGGAGGAGAGATCATTCGGTGTAAACACTCACAGGAAAAAAGGGCAGAGAAGAATAGTTTCACTAACATCTTTCTTTCTGAATTCCCCTTCAGGCGTGCACCATAACATAATGCATCTTCGTTGTTGACTTCTAGTCTTTTCCAATTTTTGTCAGTATTTTTATATTCATGCCGGTTTCTTACTTCTCTCCTTGAGTTTTGGTCTTCAGTCTTCAGCTTGTCTTTCGTTTTCTCTTTATATCTCTCT
>JARJLU010001832.1:0-11702 GCA_030272975.1 Sparidentex hasta | reverse complement strand
TATATTCATAACTGAACAAGCTGTTCTCAGAGGAGAGTAAGGGCCTGGGAACACTGTTACATGCTAGAAAGGTGGCGGGGTCAGCCAGAAACCAACTTCAGTCATTAAAACGAAAATACTTTATTTTGGCATTAAAACTTTTGTCAACAAAGGGAAGCGTTGAGGAGAATAACCCTGATAGCCTTGGTATCTCTCTGCACATTGGCCTGTATGACCACAGGTTACACTGAGCTGTAAGAGATACTGACGGGATAAAAGTATTGATCCGGCCCGGCTCTGGCTTTTATCTGAACACAGCCTAATTCCTCTACAGGACTCCTGGACTTTGAAGATGAGGCACGAGGCAGACCCGTGCTAACTTGCCGAAGTTTCATGGAAACACAGCTGATTGATTAGTAGCTGGAGACGTGCCGGAGGTCTCACACGTTCATGGGGGTACATGCACTTTTATTTCATGTTCACCTTTCATTATCTGCTGTGCTGAAATTGTATATTGATTCATATTTCATTATCCCAGTCATTTTATTAAGCTGCTCTTTAGATGAATGGCTCACGGTGACTGCATTGACTCATGATCAATGATGTGGATTGCTCACAGGAATAATTGACTAAAAATCAATGTAATTGACTTGTTATCATTATTGTAGACTGGTAAAGGTTGCCTGTTAGAGAATGAACCTGATGGTGTTGCATTTCAGTCTTTTGTTAGTGCTGCCAATGAGCTAACTAATGATGTTCTCCAGTCTCCGGTCCGGTTAATTATTTAAGTGGTTGGTTTTTCTCAATAAAATGCTTTTTATTTTTTTGTTGCTGTAACACCAGGCAATATGTGAAAACAGATGTGTTTCTGAGCATTACAGCATGTAAACCTATTCTAGTAGTATTCCAAAATAAAATAACGAACTTTAAAGTCAACATAATCTGTCTCCTTAAAAGTATGAAGGCTATGTGTGTGTGTATACACACTTTGGTACGCATGCTATGACTGCATTATTTTGTTCTGAGTCAGATCCTGTGAATAGCTCGGCTAATTTTTCCCATTTATCCCTGACTCTGCGTTTACAAATCGGCCCTGTCACATCCTATTCATCAGTTCCCGGCCTTTCATTTATTCAACATCCCCTCTTTTCCTTTATCACATTCTCTCAGGTTTTCATATCCTCCTAGAAAGCATTTGGGCCATTTGCAGCCAGACCCACAGCACGGAGCCAGAAACAACCTCGGTCCAAGCATGTTGAGGGGGATCCTGCAAAACTTGTGTCTTCTTTTTTCCTCATGTAACCTTTCCCGCCTTCTCCTTTATTCTTAAAAATCAGGTCATTAATTTTACCATTTGCATAACACTTTAGAATATTTAGTCTCTATTTGCTTACATTAGCGAGTCCACAGGAATTACAAGCCTTGTAGTTCAGAAATGCGTGACAACACACACCGGGTCCTCACTATGTAAAATCACAGATGAATATTTATAATTCCCCCCATCTGTTCAATGAATAATCATCAGCGGCATATTGTGCTCTGACGGTGGACTTAGCAGAGCAGCCAGTCGCAGCCCACTTTTACTTGAAGGCCTTGAGTCAAATAACATCTTTAAAAAAGATGCATAGACCCAAGCTCCTCATTATGCTGTGCTACTTCTCCATACCTTCCCTCCTAAGGTCGAATGTTCTTACCACTTGCTGTCGCTGTGGCTGCGCATCCCTGATCTGCAATATCATTCACTATAGAGAGCTCTGGGAATTCATTGAAGCTGTATGAATCACAGCATGTCTGTCTTTCCTGTCCCATCCGTCCTCCATTAGTCTGGGCTGGGACAGGGCTCAGTGGATTGATGGATGGTGGAAGTGGCTGGCAGGGCATTTCCTTTACTACTCTTTTCAGCTATAGTATAGAAGCCTTGCCAAAGTGCCTTTCAACCGCTTCAGTGGTTTATTGCGGCTTAACACGGGACGTGTGCGTCTGCGTCTATATGTGTTCATTTGAGGACACACACACATGCGTGCTGAAGGACATAATAAATCTGCTGTGGTGTTTTGAATGCATTTTTCTAGTGTGTAGGCTCATTGCCTCTGTGTGCTGGAAGGCTGTTGCTGTCTGAGTAGAAAGGCGGCTGTCTGCCATAGAAAACCATGCCACAGTTCAATGTATATGGCTCAGCTCTCAGTGCCCCGGGCTCAAATTGAATTGACTCATATGCGGTTTGTTTACCCACATTTGACTGCAGCAGACAGCAAAAGCAGGCTGGTCTGTTTGGTATATCGGTTTTTCATGACACAGCTTCTATTCAGGAATGAATAAGGTTCATGATATTTCATCTGTGAAACTGATATATATGAACATCATTACTGTATGTCTGTCTTTGAAGACCTTACATGTAACATTTGACTGTCTACTGCGCTCCTTGAAAAAAATCCATAATGAAGTTTATCAAAACATTATTTTGGGCCAATGCGGCAGCTTCACAGTGTAAAGGGAATTGGTTTTCTTGTCTGTTTTCAAGAAGAAAAAAAAAGTGATGTTGCTTCTGTAAAGTTTGCCAACCACCAGCCAATGTTGCCTCTACACTGTCATAATTAACAACATTGTGTTAAATGCTAAACATAGTTCAAAAGTTCCTGGTTTCAATTTCTGACCTCCGACCTCCAAGCATTCCAGGTGCACGACGCCAAAACTTAACAACTAACTTGTCTGACTGTGCAAAATTATATCTCTTAGGGAAGTGTACACACAACAGAACCCTCACTGTGGCCAACTTGAATATATTAAAGGTTTTGAAGGAAGTGCAACAACACATTGGGTAACAGTTGCCATTATACATTTTATTTTACAGCACTTTAATACTCCGAAATGCGTCTAAATATTTCTGTCACAAGCCTAATTCATCTTATCCCCTCCTAACGGGTGCTGCCATTGTTGCGTGACATTAGACAACTGCTCCCTCATGAAGAGAGAGTGGATTTGCCGAATTCCGACTTTCTACTGGCGTTCCATTGCACTTTGTCTGAGTTGTCTGGAACACAGCGTTAGTTTCTGAGTAGCATATTTGTCTTGGTCCCTGGCAACCCAATACAGCGCCAAAAGTGGAACCGAACTAAATAAAAGTTACATTCGCAGCCTGGTATTTATTCTACTAATCCATGGTGCAGGATTGCTGAGGGAAGGCCATTTCCTGATAGCTCGCTCTGACACAACCAAATTTTGGCAGGTATGCATTCCGCTAGATGTAAATGCTCATGTTAAAGACTCTGCATCTCTGCTGTAACAGGGAGACTTTTAATTCTTCTTTCAAAAGTTACACACTGTCACTTTAAACATGAATGCAATCCAAACAAAATGGAAGAAATTACACTGAACATGTCCTCTAGGTAAAAATGTCTCCTCGTACTTGAGATCATTAACTGTCTCAATAGCACCTGATAGCTTATCTGATGACTGAGTGAAGTGACGAGTCATACTGAGCTTCAGTTCTTACAGGGGTAACTACACCAATTTTACACGAGGAAGAATTGAGCGGCTTCAATTTAAATCATTTGTTTTTAAACAGTTCCTGAGTCTGACAGCGTTGCTGGACTGCTTTTCACCTGGTGTGACATTACCCACAATGCAACTTATGCACTTGGTTGCATTGCTGGGAAGAATTTATCTTTGTTTCCATGCAGCCACAGGAGACTTAATAATACTTTTTTTTTTTTCACATAAGAGGTAGAATTCCCTAAGATCTGTAAGCACAGGTGGAGTTACCCTTAGAAGAGGTGCAGTTCCACAGATTCAGTTCACGTTTGTCGTGACTGCCTCTTGCTTCCAGAGATTCTAACTTGGCAGGGAGGCAGGTTACCCGCAATCTGTCCAGTAGAGCGTCCGTGACTGTGACTCACTGTGACCTTTTAAGAGCTCAGAACCCCGAGTCAGTGCGAAGCTCAATGGAGCAACTGCAAAAATGTGACAAATAAAGTTTTCCACTTTGCGACACTAAAACCCAAGAATCAGCAACAGTCAATCTGATAACCAATGCGATTTTTTTTTTTTCCCCCCATCACCAGCAGCGTGCCTGCCACTGCTGAATTACATAGGGTTTGTTGTGCTTGTGTATGTGTGGGTATTACAGTGTGTCCATGTTTCAACTAATCCTGGGGGTAGACCACAGCTGTGAGAGATTTTAATTGACTTCAGGGGGGCATGGAGGTTGGATTAGTATATGTGTATGTTTGTGTGTATGCACGTGCAAGGGTGTGTATGCGTGCATGCGAACAGGCGCATTAATGGGGCGTTAACATAGCTATTAATGTCACAGCTGGGGGGAAGCATCAGCGTGGTAAATGGAATTTGTATACTTTTACGTGCATGTATGCATTTGCATCCTGTGTGTGTGTGTGTGTGTGTGTGTGTGTGTGTGTGTGTGTGTGTGTAGGTATGAGTCGGTGCAATGTGAAATGTCACACCTCATGGGATGCAGGAGGTTTTGATGTGGCACATGCACCCTTTTCCATTTTAAGCCCGCAAATATCTCCTGGGAATCCAATCAGCTCTGAGCGGGTGGCGCGTGGAAGTGAAGGCTGATGGGAAATATGGCTGGAAGGAGCTTGTCTTCTCCAACAGAGGACATCGAGGTCCCACGCTTGTCCACCCTACAATAGGTACTTGAAATATCTGATAAAGATAGCAGGATCTAAACCACAGCTTCTATCTCGTGGTTGATAACAACACGATTGTGATGATTGGCTCAGTTTACAAGGCAACAAGTCAGAGGAAAATGCAAAATAAATAGAAAATAGGTCAGTCAGACTGTGAAGGAAACAGTGATAAGAGAGATTGCCCACAGACAGGCGAGCTAACATGTTCACACATAAACACACAGCCCAGCTGTTGTGTTTCCTCAGCAGACGTCTTCTCCTCTGCCTCTCATCTGACCGGAAATAACAACTAATGTGTCTTCTCTTTAATCTGGTCATTCATTGGTGTGTGCTGTGAGCCTGCGTGTTCATTTGTTCTTCAGCTTGAAGCTCAGCCAGACGTCTGTGGCCGCCAGATATTACAGTTCATCTCAAGTTCAAGACAGTTTAAGATTTATGAGAGTCCGGTGTCACTGAAGGATGAGGGTGATAAAATGCTAAAATGTTGCTGTGCTGGGTCTATCCCTGAGTATAATTGGACCCGTCAGGTGTTGTTTTGAAGCCAAAGTGTCTCAACCAATCAATATTGTACATGTTACATTATTTGACACAACAGGGCTAAACAGGAGCTTATGTCACCCTGCCTACATGGTCTGTCATGCTCAATCCATAGACATAGAATTTTAACAAAGTGACAAAACAGTGTTGCAGCATTCTCCAAGGTTTTAGAGATGCAACACTGCATCATTTTGAGTCATCTTTTAAACCATTTTCTAACATTTCATATTTTTTTCTCCAACGATGAAAATAAGTGTTAGTTAAAGCCCTATTAAGTTTGCTATTGATCCGCTGATTCAGGTCAGTGCAGCAGATCTGTTTGCATCAATAACTTAGGTCATAGTGGCATTAACAGCTCCACGTTTCTGTCTTCTGAGAAAAAAAACATCTTGTGTGTCCACTATGTAGCTGAGAGACAGAATCCAGGAGCTGGCTGCATAAACCTGACCACACTGGCTGAAACACAGATAAAAAAACACACAAATATATTCCACCTGCAGACTTTAATGTGTTTTCATGAACAGCGCAAACTGCTGCTGTTTACAGCTGCTTGTTACTTGCATTGCGATGGCTGGAGAAACTTAACATGAAACCTAGCCCCATAAACACGTACCTCTATAAGTGAGAAAAATATATGTTTTGGGTTATTTGTGTGAATCTGCGTTTGGCCAGCCCACTAAAGTGGCAAAGCTGACTTGGAACAACATAAAAGCTTGCTTGAAGTGAGGAGCATTAGACCAAATTACGCTGGCAGAGGCCTTCTCCCAGTGGCCAGTCAGGCGACCGCTCTGCTTATTAAAAGCTGTGCCGACATGAAGGTGAAGTACAGAAACCTTCTGCTGCCTCTCAGAGGTGATCCTAGCGCGGGGAAAGACTCCGAGCGAGAGAGAAGAAGAAGAGAGGCGAGGGGAGAGTGGACCTGACAGTTGGCGTTCAGAGAGCATTTTCTGCTGACAGGTCCCACCTAGCCCGGGTCAAAGGCAGGGACTGAGATGAAACAGAGGAGAGGAAAAAGACTGGATATCGGGGATTGGAAAGCAATGACTAAAACGGTGAAAGAGGACATAAAAGCTGTGGCAAGAGGCTGCGGGCTCCACCTTTATCTCTCATTGTGAAATCAAGTCTGCATTTTACTTAAGAACCAGTGCAAAAAAAAAAAAACTGGTACAAACTGAAATAATAATAACTCTGCTTGATCTTATCACTCTAAGCTGTTGGGTTTTTCATTATGTACCGACTGATATCACGCATCCCTGTCACAATGTATTTTCTATTTGGTGGTGCTGGTGGTGGTGGAGGGAGGGGGTGGGGGCTTGGTGCAGCACAGAAGTGTAATCCTCTCTTACAATAATACTTTTATTCAATCCACAGCTAGTGGATCTGCTGACATTTTTGCTCTTACAAGCTTCTTATTTTGTCTCTTTCTCCTTCCTGGGATATCTTCATCTTTCACATACTTCCTTTTTGTTTGACTTTTACTGGTTATCTCACCTGTTGCGCTGTGAAATCTTATATAAGTGACACAGAGTGAGTCCCAGGGAAGGGAGCAGAAGAGATGGATGGATAGGGCCTTCTCGGGACTTTTCTCGTGAGGGAGGGAAGAGAAGGACATTAAAGGGGTCGGAGGAGGCCTTATCAGCATTCACTCATATACTACAGCGGATGAAATTACCCTTCTCTGTCTCGCTATGTCTGCGGTCACTGCTATCAGCCCGGGCTGGGGATTTGCAGTGGTCATAAATCTGTGTGTGTGTGTGTGTGTGTGTGTGTGTGTGTGTGTGTGTGTGTGTGTGTGTGTGTGTGTGTGTGTGTGTGAGACATGTGGAAGCGCGGGTGTGCAGGCGCAGGTGGATGTTTGTGTTTAGATGCCCTGTTGTTAAGATGAAAGGACTTTGTGGACGGAATAAAAATCTGCGGAAATGAATCCGCGGCGTGAGGAATGAGCTCTCATAAATCATGTGTGTGTGCGTGTGTGTGTGAGAGGTTTTTGTGTACGTGTCTGTGTGTGAGACTGAGACAGTTTAAACCAAAGCCAGACCTAAAAAGCTCCTCTCTCCACAGCTCAGTAATGTTAAAGAACATTAGTATCATTAGGTGAAAGAATCGGTACAGACAGTTCCAGTGCAGTACATGAAAGTTTCCTCTTTGACAGGCTGATGTTGCTCAAGGATGAAACTCCCCTCTTCTCAATTTCTTACACATTTAAAAAGAAAACACATGTAATATGATGGTAAAAGACCTTAAAGCAAGATTTTCTATTATATATACAGTATATAGTCCACTACTGGCGTGTGTGTGTGTGTGCTTGTGTGTCCGACAGCTAAAACCGAAGCCAGGCCTCAGAAGCTTCTCACTAATAGTAAAACAACATTAGTAACAATTATGTGTGGGTGCCTTCGCTCTTGTTGTATCTTTTTTTTGCCAGAGCGTTTCTGCACGTGTGTTTGTGTGCATGTGCATGTGTGTGCGCTCTCTCATTTGCGGATTAGCCCGCGCTGAGACTCTAGTTAAAAGAGCCCTCCGGTTGATGAATTCTCTTTAGTGAAAAAGCTGATTTAATTGGGTTGCTCCCCAATCCTTTCACCGATAAGGACGCCTTGATAACAGATAATTCCCCTTTGCTTCATCTTCGCACATCTGGTGCGTGGTATTTCTTTCTATACCTGCCACATCTCTTAATTTCTTTTTTTTTCTTTTTTTTTTTTTTAAATTCCCCTCACTGTTTCCCCACCTTCACCTTTTACCCTCTTCTCTGTGTATACAGTGCATTCTGTCTTTCTCTCTCTCCAGCTCTCCTCTTCCTGCCCCTCTAATTTATTTCCTCTGTGTGCTGTGTGTGAAATGCTAAATTAGAAGTCGGGTAAAAAAAGAGAGAGAAAAAAAAAAAAGGCCCTCGGAGCAAGAGACATCAATAGCTTCCTTTTAATTCTGAGAACTCCCTCACTCCCCCCTTCCTCTTTTCTCTCTCTCTCTCTCTTTCTCTCTCTCTTTCCACCCCACCACCACCCCATCCCCCTTTCCTCTCTTGCTCTCCTCTCTTCCCCTACTAATAAAGCCAAATTGGCATGAAAACTAGTGACCTCTCCCCTCGCCTTCTCTCTTTTCTCTGCTTAAAGAACCATGTCGGGGGGGAGGAAGCGACAATGACAAAACAGGGCTGATGTCACTTTCCATGCGAAAATATATCTTTGCCACATCAGGCCCCCTTTCATTTTTACCTTCTTCTTTAACTCCCTTTTATGCAGCCGTACGTCTAATCTGTTTGCTTCGGGTGCCACTCTTGCGTGCCTGCCCTCTCTCACAAAAGACCTTGTGTTTTCTTTCTTCCTTTTATTCTGTTTCTTTTTTTTCCATCCCTGAGGGGAAAGTGGGTTTGAACATTCTTTTTTTTTTCTTTTTTAAATGTCTTACTCTCTTGCTGTATTTAATAAGTCTGCCTTTAAGCCATACCTGCCTGCCTCTCCGACTGTCCCATTTTTAAAGGAGTTGGTGCACGGCGACCTGGAGGTTGGAAAGAATCTGGCAGAGTTTAGATTTAACAATCGCACTCCTTCTCTCATCTCTCCCTCTTCCTTGACCTTGAGGGGCACTTTCCCTCCCTTTTCTTTTGTTATTTTGACTCCCTGTCGCTTCTCCTCGCTTTGTGAAAAGAAACTTCTTCAGTCCCCAAACTTGCAGGGGGGCTGTTTATGAATCCCCAAAGGGCAGGTGAGAGTTGAGCGCACCCGTCATTCGCTTGTCCTCTCTTTTCACAACTTTGGCTATGAATTATAAATACAGTGTTTCACTCTTTTTATCCTTCCCTGGGCATGGAGGGAGTTATATGCATAGGTACACACACACATGCAGGCTCTGGATCCCTTTTGGGTTATTCATATAGTGTACATAGCAGCACTTGATCCACAGCTTATTTGCATTTTCCTTTGTTCTCTCCTCCTCTGTTTCCCTCCTATAGTCCTCTCTCTTGTCAGGCTCTTGCTGTTTTTTCGCCTTTTTCTTTGGCATCACACCAACAGTGACACAGGCGAAAACTTTTGGACTTGCTGCACCAACTCTTTTATAAAATATATATGATCTGCTGTTACCGGCGCTATTTTTCCTTTTTTTTTTTTTTTTTTCATTTTGCCCTGGGTAAATCATCCAGAAAGTGCCGTGATCTCCAGCTCTGTTGTTTACATGTGTGAGTGTGTGTGTGTATGTATGTGTGTGTTTGTATGCCAGCGTGTTTGCATTCAGCCTCAGAGTCTATGTGAGTGCGTCCTGTCCCTCTGGGAGTATTTACACATTAAGTTTGAGCCTGTGATTATTTTGACTTGGTAGCTGCGTTGTACTCAGAAGAGCCGAGGCACTAATATAATTGGCAATTAAATTAAGGAAGCAAGCTTTCCACACACCCCCCGGTGAGTTTGCACAGTGTCTCCCGAAGTGCTCAACGCACACGCACTCGATACTCCGACGAACCGGCTCCCCGAAGTAATAAGGTTTCCAAAATTGTTATAAGATAAGCTGAATGTGGAATGAGCAGATTTTTCTCTGTCACGGTCAGGCCTTTACTGCAGGAAGCACATTTTTCATAATCAACACTTGATCAAGAGCCAAAGCTTATTTTTCCCGGTGATTGAAAGCGATGTGTTAAAGTCTTTTGATGGCTCGATGGTTTAAAAAACATCCCACTCAGTTCATTGTGTGCATTAGATTTGAGGAAATGCATAAAGAATTGCTGCTGTAATAATTCAAGTGATGGCCAAAGCACAGAGACACAATGTTCCTCGACCATTATCTATAAATACACCACTATAAGTCAAAGTTCAGCATTGAAAATCATGGTACTGCCAGCAAAATGTGCTTAAAGCATCAAAAGTGCTTGTTGCACAAAAAAATGGCCCATTTGTGTGATATGATATTATCTATGACATTATTAGATTGTTAATAAGTAGCATTTTACTGTTGAGCTGGAGATAGTTTTAAAGGGACAATTCACCCCAAAATCCAAAATTCTGAGTTACAGAGATATTGGCAGTTGAGATGTCCGCCTTCTTGAAGTGGACTGTCCCTTTAAAGGAGACCTATTGTGCTTTCTCATTGTTTCTTTCCTTCAGTTTTTTACCTGGGTTCTTCTTCATGTATCGGGTCTTGAAAGTTAAAAAGCCCAAAGTCAGCACTGATGGAAGCTCCTCTCTCCTATAGAAAACACTCCTCCTGAAGTGCAGGTGAAGTGAACTACAAGTTGAAAACACAACAGAGGCAACCAGAGACTCAGTGAGTGGTGCTGGCTCAGGCGTGTGTGAGCTGACCAATCAGAGCAGACTGGGTGTTCAGGATGGGTGGCTTATGGAGACAGTAGCTAAAACAAAAGGTTTCAGAGAGAGGGAGAATACAGTTCTGTAAGGTTGAAGAAAATATTATGGTTTGGATTTAAATAGCTATGCAACGTATGTTAATTCAGATACAACTTAAGTGACTTTACATTTCGTACATGTTGTAATTTATCTATGTTAGTGGCCAAGTTGAACTATGAAAGTCCAATGCTTGTTTCTCCCAACTGTCCACCCTGACCTCTTCTCTGTTTTTGCTTCTTTAGTCCACCAAGTGGTCACCGCCCAACAATATACATCAACACTGGTCGTAATAAGTTTTTCTTCTTTTTCTCTCATAAATAAATGGATAACTTATTTAATTTGTCCTCAAATTGTTATTTGGAAGACAGTATCCAAGGTTATATGGGGGAAACGCTAACAACTGACACTGCAAACATGATAAGGTGTCACAAGGCATCATTGTTGGGAAACTGGTTTAATCTTTAAGTTCTAAATTTTTTGACATTATAATCTCATCACTTGTTTTTTTTTAATGTGCAATTGTATGTAAAAAGTAAATATAATGGGGTACACACTGATGTACAGCAGTGGAGCAGGGATTCTGCATTAGTATGTGAAACAGCCCCTCTCCTCAACTTTCTAAATTACACTCTGCTCTGCCCATTACTTGGAGCCCACTGGGAGCGAGGTTTGTTTAGCTCTGCTCCAATGGGAGTGGATGTTGTTTGAAGGCCTGCCATTTCAATCAGGGTTGTTGTTCAGCTGCTGTTGTCTTTCGGGGGACCTGGCCAGGCTTGTCGCCAGGGGGACACATGTGGTTCATCACGCCTGTAATTGGATTGGATTTTGCGTTCTCCGCTTTTTCCCTATGTTTAATTAGGGGACTGTGCCACTAAAGACTAGTGCGAGTGCAAAGGGAAGCAAGATACGCCTGAAAGACGGAAATACTGACATGGAGCCCAAAGTGAGGGAGCACGGTGATTAGTGAATTGGGAAAAGTGGGCAAAGTTAATTAGTAATAAGGGTATTTGTCAGTTTACAATTAGTTGGAGTCAGACTCAAGGGGATGGCAGCATTTGTATACAGGCTTTCAGTTATTGCATTCAGGACCAGTGTTTTCTCCATGCGTGCATTTGAGCATAACAGGTCAACAGCGAGGCGAAAGCTGAAGGAGGGGAAGGGGTGAAATACTCAAGAAGCCGCATCGATTATGACA
>JARJLU010001831.1:0-15341 GCA_030272975.1 Sparidentex hasta | reverse complement strand
AAATAAAGCTGGGAAGACTAGTATGAGGCCATCTGATTCAAGCCAGATACCAAGACCGAAACCTGGCTTCTACCTGTGTCCAAAAGTTGGCATGTCAAGACTGCAACTTTATCCTAGTTCATATAATGGATTTTCTTGAAAAAAAAAAATCATAACCATGGCACCATGCAATATCCTATAGCTAAACCCTGAGTAATTTTAAAGTTACAAATGTGATTCCTTGTTTGTGTAGTCTAATCCTAACCAGTCGCTTATTACTGGATAAAAGAAGTTTATCCTGAACATCCAAGAGAGCCTAAGGAAACTTGGCAACATTCATTCATTTAAAATTACACTTTAGTTATTTTGACTGCAGAGTCTCCCAAGAAGGATTGTTCTAATATCTTTGACACTGTAGTAGGTAAAAGTGTTGATGGTCATTGAATATATAAAAAAAAAAAAAAAATTATGTTATATTACTCCTTCAGCTTCTTCGTAGTATGTTTTGTGAGAGCTGGCTTCTGCGTCTTGGATTTTTCAATTTAGCGGGGCTCCATGGTCTTACTGCAACATCAAACTGTTTAATGATTAAATCAATTTTGATTGACCTTTTAAATAATTCTGGTTATATGTCAATCCATTTTGCAGCAATACAACCAAACATGTTTTAGGGAGCTTATCCCTGTTCCTCAGTGGAAATGTTCAGGATTATAGTAGAACACATTTTCTAAGGCACCTCTAATCAATATCCTGTAAGTGTTTACTTGAATGTAACTGTAATGACTGTAATGGTTGTTGGAAATTGTTTGCATCTTTTTCTTGCTCATTAGTGTTATGGTTCTAGTGTTGTAATTCAGTTTACTGTCTATAATGCCTTTGAATGATGTTCCTCCATTCACACTGTTGTGTGTTAAGTTATTCATCCACTAACATGCACACGCGTATTCATTTTTTTGCCCTTACATATAAACTGGAGGGAGCAGAAGCCAAACCAGACTCCACAGAGGGAATTTTAGAGGACACAGGTGAGGAGGGTGTGCTGTGGCTGTCACAGTCAGTCATGTTTCTGTGTTAGATGTCTGTTTTCTGGTGTTTTGGTTTCTGTGCTACACACACACCTGCATCAGTTTGGCAATCAGCACTTCTGATATTCACACTACATGCAACCAGATGATACTGTCAGTACTACGTGTTACATGGCTCTTGCTAGTGCTAATTGCATTAACAGTCTTCTGTCGATCTCTAACAGATTTAACTTTGTTTTGGATTACTGGATCTACTGGATTTTCATTAAACACCTTTGCCAGGGTTTGGTCGGTGCACTGATTGCCCATGATGCTGAACGCTTGTACAATTTCACACAAAATGTATTGCATTACTTTTAATACGATATCGTACCAATATTGGATGAAAACAGAGTTTTTATATCAATATCAATATTATTAATATCAAGGCTAATTAGAGACTGAAGATGCATATAGATTGTATAAACCATAATCTAAAACATTTTTAAAGTATGCTGTGTCTGAGCTCATCTAAAGTTTCCCTTGTTTTTAACTTGCAGACTACCACTGATAGCCCTTGCTTGCTTTGATTTTTTGTCAGTAAATCAATGGAAGAATCATCTGCCCTGGATTACCACAATCAAAAACAAAACAAAAAACTGTTGAATAAGGATCAATAAGGACAAACACTTGTATGTGGTTCTTCATGTTGGATTGGGCCTCCAGCAAATTTGGGTTCAGCCCAGAGTCTTAGCTGTGTGGTATGTGTCACTGGATTAATGAATAGGATTAATCTTCCATATTATCTAGTTGTCTTGATTGAAATAGTTAATTAAAGATGAAAACAGTTCCAAGGCTCCATTTCTACTATGTTTCTCCTTTGTCTCTCTATCTGCTCTCATTTTCCCTGTTCCCTGTGTGACAAGAGTCAGGAGAGACACGCTACGAATGCATCTGTGAAGATTAGCTGGTCAGAAAACAGAGGGTGGTGTCAGGGCTGCAGATATACAGTAACACCAGGATTCACTCACGCCTGAGTATCAAGCAGTATCCCATCAGACGACTGGTGCACATTTAAAGTGATTTTAAACTAGATTTTATTAAAAGTTAGGCAACATTTGATTACATAAAGTGGATAATGCTGCAATCATTTTACAGTAAGACGTTATCTATCAGTGTTTGGTCAGGTTTCCATTTGTAGAACTAGTTTATCTATGCTCTTGTTTGTCAACCTGCTGTCGCAGCAATCCCGGAGCTGACATCCTTTTTCAGGTGTTTATGTTCTTCATGAACAACATTACAGAGAGGAGAGGGGAATGGAAGAGAGAGCACCAGAGTCTCTGCTGAGGTGGCAACAGAATTCACAGAGAGTTGTCCTGAATTTAACTTCACAGAGACACACAGACCTGGTGTGTGCTGGTCCTTGCTAAGGTGAAGTTTGTGCCATCTATGCATTATTATTACAATATACACACCGACACACACCTTTCTTTTCTCCCCTGTCCCCTTTTTAAGTCTACCTCATTTTGAATTTTATGACCTGTCTGTGCATTTTCAGAAATCTTGTCATCAAGAAAGAAAAAGAAGAAAACTGAACATTTGCTTGTCACCATTTACACATTTTGCCAGAAATGCCAGGGTGTGATGTTTCCAGTCAGGATGCTTTCAATTGCTCCTCTGTAAAAGTTGACCAGAATCTGGTTCCAGAATCTATGCTTTAGGAGTGGAGTAATGGGTTTACAGAGTGAATTTGAGAGGGATGAGCACACAGCCTTGGGGAGCTCCGGAGTTGAGCAGTTATGTTGATTGCCACGCTGAAATCTCTGTGGTGTGCTAGTGAGTCCCATATCCGGTTGCAAGACCACAGTCATGTATATTATCTGGACCAGCAGCCTTATTTATATTCCCTCTCAGCAGGAGTTTTCTCTTCTGGAGGCAGTGTAAACTTCACAGCTGAGTCTTGTTGAGGAGATCAGAGCTTGTCTAGCAGCGTGGCCTCACACAGGATGGAGAAGCTCCTACTTTTGTAGCCTGTGAAATTTTGATGTCTTTAGTGCTGTTGGTGCTGAGGTCCCTCTCCAGTCTCTGCTTATGTCTCTCTGTACCTCATTGCCAGGTTTCAGTCTTGCTCTGGTGGTGATGTATATTTCCCTGTCACCTGGCTGAAAGGCAGCTTTTTTGGCTCTAAAAGAGCCCTTACCTCACCAGTCGTCCAGGCCCTCTGGTTGAGAAATGATCTTATTGTCTTTGTGATTACCACATCAACGCATTTGATAATATATAATGTCACTGAAGATATATATTTGTCGTAACCGAGTTGCAGCATCTCTGAACATTGGCCAGCCTGTCTACTCAAAACATTCCTGTAGGGCTGCTGTAGCTTCATCTGCCTAAAACTTTGGCAGTTTTGACAGATAGTTTGACCCAATTTATCAACTACGAGTATGTAGGCTGAAGAAGCAGAGAAATATCATCCTAAAGACCACAACAAGGACGCCGGAGGCCTTTGTAGCTGCCAGGAATATTTGTGTACATGGTCAAGGATATTTCTTCTTTGGGTGGGGATCTGGACATGCTGATGGAATTGAGTTAAAACAGTTCTGAGGTTTGTTTGCTACTTTAAAAATTCCATCAGGCATTGTTATGCTGCTGCTTATGTTGCTGCAACCGGGGGAATGTATAGTGCAACAGTAAAAACACGGGCAAATTACCTGGGCAGATAATATGGACACTGTCCACCAACATTCACGGCATTTAAGCATCAAGCATTATTTATGTAGACACAGAGCCTTTCTCCTGTCCTCTTACCGGAGTCCTGCATCCTGTTTGCTCTACATAAGGTCCACATGTTCAGTATGATAGCTTGATCCAGGATGTTAGGGGTTAATCCATGCCTCTGTGAAGATGTGTGCGCAGTAGTGGGACTAAGGTCACATCACATCCAATTTATTTTTCTGAAATGATTATTAGCCATGTTGGGGCTGCCCATATGGTTCTGACATCAGTGCGGCCTCAGCTGCCCCAACAAAGGACAGTGCATCGACCCTTATGTCCAGCAGGTTCCGCCTGCTTGACACAGCACGGATGGGTTTGACAACTCCCATCTCCCATTGTCTGAGAGTGCACATGAATGCATCGTCAGTTCCGCAATGACCCGATGAAAAGAGAAAATAAGAGCAACTGCATGTCTGTTTCACTGCCAGTCCCAGAGTTACTTGTTGCTGGAAGCATCAGTTTACGTCAATGCAACCGTTACTCAAAAGGGAGCAACCACCTGGAGTTTAACCACCAAAGGCTGCAGTGTTTCATCTCTTTGGATGATCTAGAATAGTGCAATGTGCAACCAGATCATGGTCAGTGCTTGAATTCATTTCCTTCACTGTCTTTCACCTTTAATTGTAAATATGTTACAAATATTTACATTTAAAGTGAACCCTTCTTTGAGACTATTTTGGTCCGGTCAGTGGTTCCTGATTCCAGCGTGGTGCCCCGTTTTAATTATTTAATCATAATTTTTATTGATTTAATTGTAATAATTATTATCAGTAGTTATTCATTTCTAATAACCAGACCTGCCCAACCATCAATTCCCAACATGTGGCTCAGAGGTAGAGTCAATGTCTTGTTATCAGAAGGTCGCTGGTTCGATTCCTCGGGTCTGCATGTTGAAGTGTCCTTGGGTAAGATACTGAACCCCAAGACTGCTTCCGATGTGATGTGACGTACTGGTCCGCACCTTGCATGGCAGCCAGTGCTATCAGTGTATGAATTACTCTAAGTTGCTTTGAATATAAGCATCTGCTAAATGCCCTAAAAATGTAAATGTAAAACCATAGTGGAAGGAGGCATCGAGTCAACAAAATAGAAAAATACATTTTAAAATTGTTGCAGGGATTGAAGCAGCTACCATTTGCCATTTGGCACCCAAAGCCCAACCAAACACTAATGTATACCCGCGTACAGCACTCCCAGAATCCACTTGATTAGTAAGGTGGGTTTTATCCAGATGGTGGATGAGAGAGTCTTGTTATTTTCTAGGTCAACAACAAAAACACTCTGATTAAACAGCTTGTGTAATGTGAGTGTTTTTTTTTCTATGTTTTACACATTTTCCACAGTTCAAAGTTTTACAAGTGACAGTGATTTGTTTTCTAGTAACATTCTTGAGTTGCTTCTTACTTGTCAGTAAAACTTAATTCCAGCATGTGAAGCCTCTCATCGCTCCATTGAAACACTGCCTGTGCAATATACTGGCCTACTTGGGGTGGTGACTGCAAGCCTTGGTGAAAGAAATCATTTTATTCAACATCTTTTGAAGTTGTCATGAAAGAGGTTCATTAGCCATGCTCTCAGCGGGAAGCAGGCATCTTAGTAATGTTGGGACCAGTATCTAATAGAAAAACTGACACCACCAGCTCTGACATCCCAAGACTTGAGGGTTACAGCTGACGGCTGAAGACATTACATTTAGTGGTCTATATTTTCTATTTTACAGGATGTGTATGTGTGTATGTTTCTTTTCCAAGCAGTCAGTGTACATGTAAGCACAAGCATACACAATACGAGCAACATAAACATTAATAAAATTGTAATAATTATCATACAAATGGAGTCAGTAGGGGTGCTGCAGTGCAGCAGGGGAGGTCGGCAGTATTGAGTTTTTTCCCCATCTTTGTCAAAGAGTGCAGTCTTTCGATTTTAGAGCATGATTTAATTATTTATTTTACAGTTTTCCCTCAAAACCCTGCCCTCACACTCATGTACCCCCTGCTTGTGCTCCAACTGTTTGCTGGCACTCAATATATTGTTGCCTGCACAGATATCATACGCTCAAGCTTTAGCCCTGATCCTCACAGTTAGGCTCTCTGCAATTCTCTGCGCTCCTAAAAGTTCTGCTCTCAGATCTGTCCCACACGCTCAGATTTTTTATTTTTTATTTTTTATTTTACAATAATCCTGTCAAAATTCCCCAGCCAGTGGGATGCCGGTTATAGTGAAATGATCTATGCCTTGTTAGGGATGCGTTTGCATTTCTACTTAAGGTTTCATGGTTGGGACTAGCAGTATGGTGATTTTGTTGTTTTGTATGCTTGTGAGTTTAGCTCAGCTGCTACTGTGAACATCTCCACAATAACAACTTCCAAAGCAAAAATTTCACCACCACACATGTAGGAGTAGGAATCTTGTTTTAAATCTGAGAGAAACTGACAACATCGGTGTTGAGTTCCATCATTCATACGTCTGCTACTCTAAACCACACAGTGGTCGTGTTGTAAAGCATAAACTACTTGACAAGAGAGTCAATATGGTGAACACTGAACGTACAATACTATGCTGTTGCTAGAAGAATCAGTCAGGAAAGATAAGGAAAGAGGAATCTTTGGCCACCACATGCCCTTATCCATTCCCTTTTGGGAGCTGTCTTGACTTTTGCCTCGCCATTGCACCTGTTGTCACTTTTATTTGCATCAAAGCTGGTGAAATTCATTCCCAATCACTTGTGCTTCCTAAATGGATCTATTGATATCCCTGAAGTTTTAGCTGACTAGGTGTTATACTGTGACAATTAAGTGTTCCCTTTCCCTTTTTTAGCAGTGTAGTTTGAAAGATCTGAGCCCAATCCAAAGCAATCCACTTGTTGTCACAGCCTAAAGGATGTTCAGAGTCATAATATGCTTACTCAGTTCTGTCTATCAACATGTTTGCCTGTGATTATGGTAAGTTTGAGACCAGTTTTGTAGTTTCAAGGCTTCACAGTCAAATGTGCAGCACATTCAAAACAAAGGCATATTGCTTTCGAGGACTGTGCTCTGCTGCAGTTGAAAGCTGAGAAAGCACACGGAAGTGATTATTTTCTGAGACTATTAAAAGTTGCTGCTGTCAGAGGAAGCAGGAGGGGATGATGGAGGGGAAAGTTGCTCTTATTCATCCCAACTGAAAAATGAACACGCATATAATATAAAATATGCACATGCATACAAACACACAAACAGCGGTATTCATTCTACATTCAAGTCGCATTCGAATCAGGTTAGGTCTTTTGACAGGGTCTATTGATTTCCTAGATCTCCTGCAGCTCCACAATAGCAGTGACATAATGATCTCACACACCCACACATGCACCCCCCCAACACACACAGACACACACACACACACACAGAACACACAATGTGGAATATGAGTCAAAACACTTTTGTGGTTAACCTGGACACACAATCCCAGCATTAAAGTGCCCTATCTTTTTTTGCCAGACATTGGTTATTTATGAGAGTTTCAGCCCTTGTTAATCAGTTGTCTTAAGTTCAGTATCTTACTAGTGGAGGGGCTGTCTGGCAGCATGGAAACACAACACATTGTTGTAACATAGCAACAATCACAGATGACTACCAAAACCTCCATGAGCCTGCTGGCACTGTTTCATTGTGACATTAAGCCAGCCATAAATCAATACTATTATCCTGTCTGTGCTTATTAGCTGATATAAATCCATACTCATTTCTCTCTGCTGCTAGCAGCTCCATCATCATTCAGACAGTGATACAGAGGATCGTGACTCCCTGCTCATACTGTAACTGTAGTCTAATGTTAACAAGGTTAAAGCAGCTTTTAGATGAAATTCTAAATAGACATGAAGAAACCAAGCAAATCAACAACAAATGTTATTCTGAATGAACTACTCATAAAACCCTTTATATAACTTTATATAAATGTAGGCACTCATCAACAGTGCTAATGTCCTGCTTTACAACAGTTAGTTGTATATTATATGCATTTTAATAGTATTATTATTAATACACTACATATACATCCAAGACATTGCGAGGCTGTCCTAGCTGAAAGGTCCAAATGCCGTGTGGAAGTTAGCGACAGTCTGTATACACTGCTAAGTTGCTGCTTCCCATTTTTTAAATAACAAGACTCCTTGCATTCACCAGCATGTTAGCAGCTCTGTGAGGCTGTACAGCAACAAGAGTTTCAAATCTTGTTTTGGGTTACTACTAGAATAGTTTTGCATACTTCAAATAGCTTAAAATACAGTTACAGTACTGTGAAAAAGTCTTTGCTGCCTTACATATCTATTTTGTTTTTGCTGTTTTGTCACACTTACATGTTTCAGATCATCAAACATTTTTGTTGTATCAGACTAAGATAATCTGAGAAAATACAAAATGTAGATTTCAAATGATGATTTCATTTATTACTTTGACAAGGCCAATCCAAAACCTTCATTTTTTTTTTGAGCCACTTATCAAGAAGGCCAGCTGCATCCTGGGATGCCCTCTTGACTCAGTGCAGGTGGTGGGAGAGAGCAGGATGATGGACAAGATGTCATCGCTGCTGGTGCAGGAGTCCCACCTGCAGGTCACTGTCACAGCACTGGGCAGCTCCTTCAGCAACAGACTGATACACCCTCAGTGTGAAGGAGAGGTATCACAGGTCAGACTGTATGAAAAGCACTGCTCCCAGTAGCACAACTCATTTCTCATCTGGTCAGTTTTATAGATACCCATATGTATTATTATTTTTAAATAACAATTAACCACCACACTGTTTATAATCACATGTTCATTTTGTACAATATGTTATATTTTCATATGTATATAAGAGTTTATTCTGTTCTATTCTATTTCTTACCTCTTAATTATATTGTTTAATTTTTACTCTTGTTATTGTTTTTTTTAAATACTGCTCTCCTTTGGCTGCTGTGGCAAACACATTTCCCCGTTTCATGGGACAATAAAGGAATACTGATTCTGATTCTGATTCTGACTCAAAAGTGGACTTGCTGGTGTGCCTCAGATCATTGTCCTGCTGCATGAGCTGATGGCTGGACCTTGTCCTTCGGGATTTTCTAGTGAAGAGCAGAACTCATAGTTTCATCAATTACTGCAAGTCGTCCAGATCCAGAAGGAGCAAAGCAGCCCCAGACCATCACACTAGCACCACCATGTTTAACTTTCAACATGATGTTCTTTTTCTGAAGTGCCGTGTTTTACGCCAGATGAACACCTTCCAAAAAGTTCCACTTTTGTCTCGTCAGTCCACAGAATATTTTCCCTCGGGAGTCTTGGGGATCATTAAAATGTTCAATGTGGGATGGGCCTTTGTCTTCTTTTTGCTCATTTAAGTGATTACTTGATTCTACAGGTCTTGCAGTTATCAAGCCAGCGCTATGTGGGTGGAGCTTCGAATCTGAACTCAGCTTTCCAAGTTGGGGCAATTACTTTTCCACATGGGGCACATGGAAAGCTGTTTTCCCTTGATAAATGAAATCATCCTTTAAAAACTGCTTTTTTGCATTTATCTTATCATTTAAGACATTTGAAAATGCAATAACAAAAGAAATGTGTAAGGGGGCACATCGCTGCATATTCTGTCCAGTGATGCAGCACTGGACCCTTCCCCCTTCTGTCGTACATGCTCTATTTTAACTCCTCCTCCCTAATATCAACTCTGCTATGGTTGGTCTGTGTCTGAGCCAGCATCACTAACAACAACAAGGCAGAAATGCTAAATTAACTTCTGTGTCAAAGTAGCCACGAGGCAAGAAATTATGCAAATATGTAAAAGTGATGTAGTGTGATGTCAAGAAATCACTGAATTAAAGGAGACTTCTGATAAGGAGTTCCATACGGCACTTCAGGAGCAGTGATTTCTGTGAGAGAGGAGCTTTGACCTTTACAATTTAAGACTTTTTGTTAAGCGCCACAGCCACAATAAAATGAAATACCGGTCAGAAATTAAGTTTTTAGTTCCAATCATTTTTTTGACAGTGACACCTGTAAAAATAGAATGACTGTTAGGATGAAATTACTGACTGAGGGCTTAGTAATATATTTAATATAATCAGTCTATTTCATTGAGCTGAACCTCAGAAAACACACAGCCCACCACTCCTGGCTGTCAGTCAAAAGGCCACTGACTGTGCTCTTCAGCTGTTATTGTCCGCGCTTTGACACCGGTGGCAGAAAGCTTCAGTGCAATGCACTCAAGACTGGTGACCTGAGACGGAATACAAATTCACTTAGAGCCGCACATTTGCTGCATTCATGTGCATTTCTGACACAGTGCACAGCAACACACACACACACACACGCACACGCACACGCACACGCACACACACACACACACACACACACACACACACACACACACACACACACACACACACACACACACACACATACTCAAAACCACACACATACACAAAGAGACAGGTCGAGTGTGACACAATGAGAGGGAATCTGTAGCATTCAGTAGAAACTGGTGGGGGTTCAGGAATTAGCAGAGATTTATTTCCATTCTCTTTAGGAGCACTGCGTTTGGAAAACTCAACCAATTGGAATGTTTAGACCCAACTCGCACCAGACCATCCACATCGTCATATCCAGTTAGATTGGTGTGTGAGTGAGTGATTGTGATATTAACTGACATTGTGCTATGTGTTGTCATTATGAAATTCCGCGGTGACCTTAATCCATTGCTGCCAAAGGCACTTTGAAGCTTTCAGACCAACCTCTGCCTTTCGCTCTCTTTCCCTCTCTCAGTGTCCATCTGTTGCCCACTTTTCATTGGACAGTTTCAAGGCCTGCTCAGCATTTCAGAGGCTTTTAACAACTCTATTGTTACTTATAAAGCTGGATTTAGACACTGAGAATAAGCGAGAAGCAAGGGAGAGCAAGAAAGAGAGAGAGAGAGAGAGAGAGAGAGAGAGAGAGAGAGAGAGAGAGAGAGAGAGAGAGAGAGAGAGAGAGAGAGAGAGAAATCATCCACACAATGCCTCAATATTATTATGAAAAATGAAAGGAAACACTACAGCTCCCCTGGGTATTAAAACAACACAAAATGAAACAAGTGGATAAACAGATTAAGATAAAGGGCAAAAGCTTTAAACCCTTAAATGACATACCCGAACGGAGGAACGAGTAGAGCAGCAGGAAGATCAGCCATTCTGAAGATTAAAGTCACTCCAGGTGGGATTACATTTTGAAGCGCCTTGTTCTGTGAATGTTTTCCTGCCTGCACTGACATGTCAGAGGACTTTACCAATTCCACATACATAGTTTTTTTTTTTTTTCTCATTATAATCCGCAGAGCTCAGCAGCTTAATGCAAATCCTGTGTTTTTTAATTTGTCCTCCTAGAGGTACACAAAAGTGTGCTTTTTGTCTTGATTGGTTTGGTCTGGTCCCCTCAGTTTCAATTATAAACCAAATCCCCCTGCCCAAAAAATGCTGGGTCAAAAACAACCCAATATGGGTAATTTCCAACAACATTGCTGGGTAACGATTGGACCAACTGCACTCTGGGTTAATCTAATTGAGCAAGAAGGGTTGAAAATTAAATCAAAATGCTGCGTCATATTTACCACAATGCTTATTGAATTAGTTAAATAGTCTGATAAATAAATCAATTATTTCTATCCAAATGTTGGGTCATGTTAATTGGAATGCCGGGATATTTTTTTGCCCACAGATAGACTATAATTATTTGCATATTTGGTTACAGTAAAATCTGTCCAGAAAACAGTTAAATTACTTTGATATACTGTCATATCACAAAACACATCTAAGTTTTGGTACACGAGGTTGGTGTTTTCTTTGCTTTTTTTTCTGATCATTTAATCTCAAATTGATTCTGGATTGAATCGACTACAGCAAACAATCATAATCAAACTGAATCAAGAGATACCAAAAGATTCCCACTCCTGTTTAAGGAGGGCAGGTCTTTAGTTAGTCTTTTTATTATCTCTGGTTAAATCAATTTGTGATTCTCTCTAGAAGCACTGTGACCTGAAATCAAAGAGCGTCCACATGCATCTTGTCCGTGTGTGTGCACAACTGTGTAAATAAAAAGAAAGAAATCTATTTAGTACCTCTCTCCGAATTTCTCCATGAGGCATGACACCAAACTTTGGACTAGACATTGTCTCTCTTGTGATCACACTTTCTTGATCAAGGCTCTCCTCTCAAGAACCAGCTTGCCCACAGTTGAGGCTGTGAGAATCTGGCAGACATCCTGAGAAAGACAAGACACAACATATCTGATGAGGTTTTTGTTATTCTATACAAATGATGTCAATTGTTACAGTTAAATGTTTAAAAAAAAAATTCTTATAGAGTGGAACTTACAAATAGAGGAGACACAGACATAGATGTAATACACATGGTATCACTGGACCCACTAGTGCTCTTCATTTCTACATGTAGGATATGGGTGTTGTTGTGGTTGGGACATCATATATTGTATACCGGCTAGTAGGTGGCACAGCAAAAATAGCATGCAACAAAAAAAAAAATCAGATTTATAGAGTGATGCAGAATAGTTCTGGTCCCCTCAATAAAAGGCTTACAGGATATTTCAGTTGGAATTTTGGATAGTTGCAGAAAATAAACTGAAGATTATCTTCAATAACTTCCGCCAGACTTTCGCAATCAACAAGCCGCATCAAGGTCATCTTATCATTATTCAAGCATCTAAACCAAAAAACATATTTACATCGGTGTTCACCTACACCTGCAAGCAATCTTCCCTTTACAAATCCAAGTTAAGCTAGAAATGTGTGCACGAGGAACAGCCTTCGTCCATGTCCCGTCATTTAACGATAAATCCAACTAACAGATTATGATGCGCATCTGTCATACAGAATAATGCATGGGTGCCACCACAGTATCTATATGTTTACATCAGACTTACTGATTCACACCTTGCAAAAAAGATTATGATAGTCAGTCGTATCCTCCATCCAGGGATATTAATTGAAAAATTAAATTTTTGAACACATTAATTAGTTAGTTAATTAATTAATGTGTTCATTAACTTCAATTTTCAATGTTTTCATTTTATTGTTATTTTTTTTCAATTAATTGATTGATCAAGTAAGGTTTTATTATGATGAACGAATGAAGAATTTGGCCTGCATTATGAGTGGGACTGTCTCTGGCTTTCTTTTTTGTTTAGGCGAAGTTGAATGAATTTGATGGATACACTGTATGTTTTGTCAAATTGATACTACTGGTACTGAACAGAACTGTTGTCCATGTTATACATACACATGTTCCAAATTATTATGCAAATTGGATGTAAGTGTCATAAACATTTTTTTTTTTTTTGTTTTTAAATTAAACTCATGGGTGGTATTGTGTCTCAGGGCTCTTTGGACCACAGAAATCATTCTCAGACACCTGTGATAATGAGCTTGCCAGGCGAGCCCAATTAAAGGAACTACTTAAGAAGGACGTTCCACATTGTTAAGCAGGCCACAGGTTTCAAGCAATATAGGAAAGAAAAAGGATCTCTCTGCTGCCGAAAAGTGTCAAATAGTGCGATGCCTTGGACAACGTATGAAAACATTAGTTATTTCACAAAAACTTAAGTGGGATCATTGTACTGTGAAGAGATGTGTGGGTGATTCAGAGCACAGGCGGGTTTGTGCAGATACAGGCATAATGAGGAAGGTTTCTGCCAGACAAATTCATGGGATTAAGAGAACAGCTGCTAAAATGCAATTAAAAAGCAGCAAACAGGTATTTGAAGCTGCTGGTGCCTCTGGAGTTAACTGATGAGTGCCATGCAACCCTGGATGGTCCAGATGGATGGAGTAGTGGGTGGCTGGTGGATGGCCACCATGTCCCACCAAGGCTGTGACGTCAGCAAGGAGGTGGAAGAGTCATGTTTTGGGCTGGAATCATGGGGAGTGAGCTGGTCGGCCTCTTTAGGGTCCCTGGAGGTGTGAAAATGACCTTGGTAAAGTATATAGAGTTTCTGACAGACCATGGTACATAAAGAAGAACCGTGCCTTCTGTAGCAAAATCATCTTCATGCATGACAATGCACCATCTCATGCTGCAAAGAATACCTCTGCGTCATTGGGCACACAAGGAGAGAAACTCATGGTGTGGCCCCAAGCCTCCCCTGACCTCAGCCTTACTGAGAACCTTTGGAGCATCCTCAGGCAAAAGATCTATGAGGGTGGGAAGCAGTTCGCATCAAAACAGCAGCTCTGGGAGGATATTCTGACATCCTGCAAAGAAATTCAAGCAGAAACTGTCCAAAAGCTCACAAGTTCAAGGGATGCAAGTATTGTGAACGTGATATCAAAGAATGGGTCCCATGTCAAATGTAACTTGGCCTGTTAAGAGGTTTTTGATTGAAATAGCTTTTGATTTCAGTAAATATGACCTCCAAATTCAACAAATGACCATTTTTACAACCTATAAAATGTGAAACTCTGTTGTGCGAGATAATTTGGAACAGAGCATTTCCAATTCTTTATTTAAAAAAAAAATACTGTTATCACTGGGAGGTTTGTTCAATGAAATCAGTATTATATTGTAACTGTTGATGACTTGAAAATTGTACTGATTGTCATTTGCATCGACTATTTAGGAAAATCAGAGAGAAATATAATTTGCATAATAATTGGGAATGTGGTGTAGTTATCTAATGTTAGGGGCAAAATATGACTCAGCCAGTTGAATATTGCAGTGAATAATGATTAAAACTCTACCAGGATGTGAACACATACAAACTTGTTTCATTTCAAATCCAATGATGGAATATAGGGATGACCAATAACACATGTCTAAAAGCTGTATTTACACTACAGTACATACAACCAAAATCGTGTTGTGGTTAACTGGACACACAGAGTGATACATAAACTGGGGAAATGTGACACAAAGCAGCATGTGGATGAATACACTGAAGGAAATCAGTGTCCGAGGTAGCATTCCATTAGAACACACTCATCCAGACAGTTCAAAGAAGGTGAGAATAACATTACTCTGATGAGAGCAGTATTTCCAAGCTGTTCTATTGAATGCCTCTATTTTCAAACTCCACTATTGATGACATAAATACAACTTCTGTTGGTCCTGACAATGCAAATGTCTTGTTTATCTTAGGTGAAGGAAGCAGAGAGCATCCGCAGCATTCATCTGGGCTGAGTTCAACTGTTGTCTCTTTGTCTCCTGGAGGGAGTTTGATGTGTTCAAGGTCCATTCAAGGGCGGAAATACCAAGGCTAAAAGCAAAAGGAAGAAATGGAAGCACCCTAACACAAAAGTGACAGAGAACACTGCCTAACAGAGCAGAGAGAAAGGACAGAACACACACAGGAACACACTAAACAGTGCAAACCTCGGCCAAGCTTGAAAAAACCTTCAACATTTTCATAATATATTTCTACATTTTCTAATTTCTAACAGTGTTCTAAATGATGGATTAATTATTGGGACATCATCTTTTATATAGACTATGAATTAAAAGGACAGAAACAAAAGTGTTTGGATTAAATGCAGTTGTACAATTTATTGTCTTGTAAAGGCTTTAGTAAGCATATTGTCTCAAGAGTATCA
>JARJLU010001830.1:0-13963 GCA_030272975.1 Sparidentex hasta | reverse complement strand
CTCCTCCTCTCCTCCTCCTCCTCCTCCTCTCCTCCTCTCCTCTCCTCCTCCTCTCAGCCTGGCGTTGCACCCTGAGCGCTCCCTGGTGGCGACCGGTCAGGTGGGGAAGGATCCGTATGTGTGTGTGTGGGACTCGTTCTGTGTGCAGACCGTCTCTCTGCTGCGTGACGGACACACACACGGCATCGCCTGCCTCGCATTCAGCTCAGACGGACAGGTGAGACACACACACACACACGCACACACACAAAGTACCAGGTTGGGTGAAATGTCTGCAGGTGTGCTTCACCTGACTTCCTCTTTTGCCACCATTATATTTACTGTGACCACTAAAAACATGAGTCTGGGTCGTAAGGACGTAAATAAGTGAGATTTTATTTCTGTTGCACCTTGAACACCTCGGTCACAAAGTGTGTTAATAAAAAGGTGAAAGAGACACAAACGTTACAAACTGTCTGACAGAAAACGCTCAGCTGAGGTTTGTTTCCTCACATTCACCTGTGAAGCTTCAGAGGCTGAGATCCCCATCAGTCTTATCGAACGTCAGAATGAAGCACACATCTGGAACGAACTCCCTGACCTCTGACCTCACACTTCCTGTTTGATTTTAATATTAACGCTTCATCATCAGTCGCTCAAACATCCGAGCCAACCGACTGATCACGTCGGTCCAAACCGCTCGTGTTCACAAGCTAATAACCACTGAGCCCGTCCGTCCTCCAGAGACCAACGTCCAGGTGACGGCGGGAGCAAAGGAGGAAGTCAGCTGCTGTCACGGAACCAGACCTCAGTCCGGATCACTGCTGAGGCTGAAAACATTTCAGACTCAGCCTTTTTTAAAATTGGCCATAAAATGTTCTGTTGGGTTTGGTTCTGTCCAGCTGTTCTGAGACGAGGTGAAGTGACTCTGTAAATAATCCAAACTGTCGTGTCAGCACTTTTTCACTTCTGGCCGAGACTTCGGTCACGATGACTTAACAGCCGGAGTAAATCAGAGCCGATCAATAAAATACTCATAAATCCATCTTCATAATAAATCAGGAGCTCCGGCTGCTGATTTATGATTAAGTCCGACCACAGAGGCAGAATTTTCCTCTGGACCCAAAACACTTTGTATCAGGGCCCGAGTCCACTGCGACTTCTGGGTCAGAACACTCAGAAGTGACATTTGGACCGAACAAACACTCGCAGTGGAAATACAAACACAAATAAAAACAAGACACCCGATGATCCGCTTCTTGTCAGAATCATTAGTTATTAGTTATTGATCATCTGTGTTTATCATTAGTAATATTTATTGATTATCTGTGTGTTTGTTATTATTAATATTTATTGATCATCTCTGTCTGCAGCGTCTGGCCTCGGTCGGCCTGGACGCCAAGAACACGGTGTGTATCTGGGAGTGGAAGAGAGGGAAGATCCTGGCGACCGCCACCGGACACTCGGACCGGGTGTGTGTGTGTGTCTGTGTGTGTGTTATAGACTGCGTGTGTGTGTGTGTGTGTGTGTGTGTGTGTGTGTGTGTGTGTGTATGTGTGTGTGTGTGTGTGTGCTAACGTCTCTTCTTCCCTCCAGATCTTCGATATCTGCTGGGATCCGTTTCAGCAGAACCGCCTGGTGAGCTGTGGCGTGAAGCACATCAAGGTAACGGAACCTCTGCACATGTTGGTTCTGGTGTCTTCAGAATTTATTTTTTGTCTCGTCAGAAAAGACGCGGGTCGTCAGAAGGTCCTGTAGGTTTAGAACCTGCTCAGAACTCGTCTCTATTTGGGGTCTCTGCTTGAAAATGACAGGCTGATAATGAACAGAGTGTGTACCGGTTCTGAAGACAGATGTAGAACCACAGACGTCACCGGGTCAGCAGGTTAGCTGGGCTTCATCCGCGGGTCCACACGGGACCTGTGACGACACTCTGCAGGTTTAATTAATGAGTGTGTGCGGTTCATTAACACACCTGCACCTCGTCAGCCTGCAGCGTGACGACGCGTCAGAAACTGGACTCACTGCAGATCTGATTCTGGATCAGCGCTGAACAGTGTGCAGGTTGTGTTTGGGTCGGACCGGCAGGTTAGAACAGGAAGCACCAAACTGTCCCTGTGTCCCTCCTCTCTCGCCGTAGTTCTGGTCTCTGTGTGGGAACGCTCTCACTCCAAAGAGAGGGATCTTCGGGAAGACCGGCGACCTGCAGACCATCCTGTGTGTCGCGGCGGCTAAAGATGACATCACGTACTCGGGGGCGCTGAACGGGGACATCTACGTGTGGAAGGGTCTCAATCTGATACGGACGGTTCAGGCCGCGCACGGGGTGAGTCTCAATCCTGCATGCCGCGTATCAACAGGGAACACTTGGACAGGTGTTGTGACTCGTGTGTGTGTGTGTGTGTGTGTGTGTGTGCGCGTGCTGGTGTGTGTGTGTGTGCGTGCGTGTGTGCGTGTATGGGTGTGTGTGTGTGTGTGTGTGTGTGTGTGTGTGCAGGCGGGGATCTTCAGCATGTACTCCTGCGAGGAGGGTTTTGCCACCGGAGGTCGAGACGGCTGCGTCCGACTTTGGGACGTCGACTTCAAACCGATCACCAAGATCGACCTGCGGGAGGCCGAGCAGGGATACAAAGGTGACGATCAGCTGCTGTGTTACTGTAACATTAACCTGATTTACACCTGAACATCTGAACGTATGCAGGCTGCTCCAGGTAACGAGGAGCTCGGTCCTCCGTCTCCACGTCCGCTGGCTGATGTTTCTAACCTGAATAAATCCTCTCAGTTTAAATCTTCAGGCTGCAGTCGTCTCCTGGAGAACTGAACAAAGAAGAGAAAAGGTCGTGTTGGATATCGAGGACTCTTTTGTCAGTTGAAGGTTGTGAAGCTTCAGTTTGTGACATCTTGAATCTTTTTCCTCTGAAGACGTTCGGAGAGTCGAGCTGTCGTCTTCTGTCGTTACTCGGAGAGAAAAGCGACCTGATTTCTTTTCTCTCACGTCGTCTGAGAAGTTTTTCAGTAACGAGGAGCGAAAGACAAAACTTCTGCACCTCTGCAGCAGCTGACCTGGTTTGAGAGGCGGAGGTGATCGTCTGAGGCTCATTGTTGCTGTTAAATGGCAGGAGGTGGGATGTGTTCCTGCAGGAGGAGCAGCGGGGAGCCATTAAGCCCCCGGCCTCCTTTTATGTCTCCTCTCTGAAGATTTCTGAAGTGAAAGTTAGAGGAGAGGAAAGGAGGTAACGGCTTCTGTCTGCTCTCAGCCAGAGCTGGAAACGACCTCATTCTGGAGGAACTGGAGGTTAAAACTCTTTCAGCTCTCGGACGGATTCAGCGGTCGTTAAGAGTCGAGGAGGAAGAAGTTTCCTCTCAGCAGGACGTCCAGAACACAAACGTTTGGTTATTAGAGAAATGAACAGTTTTCTTTGGGACGTCTTCCACTAACACACTGAGCGTGTTAGCACACTGCTGTTAGCTTCTAGCACAGAGCACCACGCGCCAAGCCAGGATCAGGAAGCTGCTAGCATGACTGTGGAGAGTGCTAGCGGCTACTTCACAGTAGCGGCTAACGTTAGCATTAACAGGCTGAAGAGAGGACGTCTGCTGTGTTTTAACGTCAGATTCATCCTGACGTCGTAAACGCTGTAAGAGGAGTCGAACATAAATCAACCTGTGAACTCACAACTCAGATTTTCTAACTAAAGACTGAAGCGAGCGGCCGACTCTCACAGAGACGGAGGATCGTTTGAACAGATTGTCAGACGGTCTCTGCTGGAGGAAGTTCACATGAAAGTGACAGAAATAGCTGAAGACAGAAAAACAAGCTGAGGGAGGAAATCAAACCCGGCGTCTGTCTCACCTCCACACAAAGAGTTCCCAGAGTGCACTGCAGCGCTCAGACGACAGACTCTCGAACTTTCAGAACTCGTCAAAGTTTGTTGGTTTTATTTAGTTTGTTTTCGGATCCTGTGATGGAGCTGAAACATCGACTGCTGTTGACTCACGAACGTGTCAGAAAGCTTCGATGGTTGTGACTCGATTCAAACGATGTGGAGCGACGACCAACCAACACGAGAACATCGTTAATGAACGTAGCTGAAAGGATGGATGTTTTTATGATAATCTGTGTTTAAAAACTCCACAATTAGAAACCAAACACTTTCACAAAGATCATGAAACAAACACTTTCAGGAATAATAACAGTTGGAAATAGTCAAGCAAACTACAAGAACCTCAGAATTATATCTGAACACATGTAGTACGTCTGAATCCACCGTGGTTGTAAACGAGGTGTGATCAGGACGATCACATCGACTCACGACAGATCTTCACTCCCGTCACACAGGAGCAGGTTTTTCCTCCTCATCACGCTCCTGGTCCTCCAGCATCAGACCGTCGTTAGCAGACAGCAGCACTCGGCAGTTAGAGCGTCTGCTGCGGCTGACGGCAGAACCAGCGTGTGATGTTTCCTGTTAACTCTGTTAGAACGCCGTCTCTGGGGATCAGCTGACACCAGAGCAGAGGAAAGAAAGACTCGTGTGTTCGTTTCATCTCGATGTTTTCTGACTTTCACAATACAGAGAAAGAAAAGTCAGAATCAGAACTCGTTTTCTTTTCTCTGCTTTAACTTCTACAGATTCGATCTCAGCGATCCTCGACGTCTTCTTCATCTGCTCGTCCATCTTCCTGCTTCTGTCACCTCATCGTCTGTTTTTCTTCTTCTCTGATTTCTTTCATCTTGTAGCCAGTTTATTTATGTTTATCTCTAAAACGTCTCTTATCTTCCTCCTCCTCCTCCTCCTCCTCTTCCTCCTCCTCCTCCTCCTCCTCTTCCTCTTCCTCTTCCTCCTCCTCCTCCTCCTCCTCTTCCTCCTCCCTCTCCTCCAGGTCTGTCTATTCGCAGCGTCTGCTGGCGAGCCGACCGGATCCTGGCAGGTACGCAGGACAGCGAGATCTTTGAGGTGAGAGAGGAGACGCACCTGGCTGAACGCTGGCTCCTCATTGGTCCACATGTTGTTAAACTCAGGTGAACACACCTGTGACACTGTGACTCTGAGGTGGAGGCTCAGCTTGTCTCTGGTGTGTCTCCAGGTGATGGTGAGGGATCGGGACAAGCCGCTGCTCATCATGCAGGGTCACAGCGAGGGCGAGCTCTGGGCGCTCGACGTTCACCCCAAAAAACCTCTGGCTGTCACCGGCAGCGACGACCGCTCCGTCAGGTGAGAGCAGCAACCAGCTGCTGCAGGAGCTCGTCTGCTCGCCGAGTCCTGCCAGACTAGTTAGATATTGTGTAATGATCCGAACACTCAGCTGAACACAGGAGGAACCAGAGGAGACGCTGACGCTCGTTAGGATCAATGCTTCTTCTTCTTCTTCTTCTTCTTCTTCTTCTTCTTCTTCTCTCTTCTTCTCACATTTTATTTCATATAATGGATCCAGTTATGTCTTACATCAGCTTTCTAGCCCAGTATTAACCAACCAGAGCTGAAAGAGGCAGATTAACCAGATTGAACTGAACTCAAACGTAGCATCAGTCTGGTGGATCACGGTGCTGTACCGCCCACACCGGCCCGTTTGTTAAAGTCTGAACAGAATCAATGAAAACATGAAGACATTTTCAGGTTTGCTATAAAAAAATCATCACTTTTGTTTTTACACGTCTCTTCAGATGTTTTCATGAAGCAACTCAGATCGTCGCCATTAAAACGTTCATTTAACTCCTAATTTAACTAAATGAATCCACCTACATACAGAACTTGCCCTGGAAACATTGTGATTTTAAGGTTTCTCATCAAAGTAATCCAGTGTCGGTTACGAACACGAGGACTGACAGATCATTCTGCAGTGTGAAGAAGAAGAAACCTTTTGGTTCTGTCTCCTCTCCCTCACGCTGTTTTGGGTTGTTGCTTGTAAAAATGATTCAGATTAAAAGTTAAAGGTCTTCATCAGATGAAACGCCTCGTCAGCAGTCCCGCCTCTAACCCTGTGACCTGGTGACATCACAGATGTTTCTCTGCCATCAGCTCGCCTGGTTTCTGTCGCAGCTCCTCTCAGCCGACAGACGGCTCAGACGGAGGACGCTGATGTCATAGCAACCAGAATAATGTTACCAACCTGTGAATGATCAGAATAGAAGATCTGTACGTTGCGTATCTGAGTTAACGTGACTGTGACCGGCAGGTTGTGGAGTCTGGTGGATCACGCCCTCATCGCTCGCTGCAACATGGAGGAGGCGGTGCGGAGCGTCGCGTTCAGCGTGGACGGATACCAGCTGGCTCTGGGCATGAAGGACGGATCCTTCACCGTGCTGCGAGTCAGGTAACACACACACACACACAGACACACACACACACACACACACACACACTCACTAACAGGATGTCTTCTCTCCGGCTCAGAGACATGACGGAGGTCGTCCACATCAAGGACAGGAAGGAGGTGATCCACGAGATGAAGTTCTCTCCGGACGGAGCGTACCTCGCTGTCGGCTCCAACGACGGGCTGGTGGACGTCTACGCTGTCGCCCAGAGATACAAGAAGGTAGAGAGAGCGGAGAACAGACTGAAAACAGACTCTGAAGGTGATGTGAGATGTTTTATTTCCCCCTGGAGGAGAATTCACATGTCACAGCAGCAGGAACACAAGTGCAGAGAAAATAAAGTCAAGATAACAAAGATGAATCTCACTGTGCCAGAAATGTGAAATGTAAGAAATGAAGTCAGATAAACTTTATAGAAGCTGGTTCTCGTGGTCTGATGGTTGTTTCCACGTCCGTCCGTCTGTCTGCAGGTGGGCGAGTGCTGTAAGTCCAGCAGCTTCATCACACACCTGGACTGGACCCTGGACAGCAAAATCCTGCAGACCAACGATGGAGCAGGAGAACGTCTCTTCTACCGAATGCCCAGTGAGTCTCTGCAGTCACACGTCAGCGTGAAGGTCATTTTTCAGATCACACTAAATTAGAAATCCAATTTTAAATCAAGTCTCCAGCTGCTTCAGTCGACTGTGAAGCTGCAGAATGTTCTGTGGACTACAGCACTTCACAGACTTCATGTCATCAGCAGGAGCCTTACAAACATGTTTTTATGTTTTCTTCGGTGTCACAGTGATCAAGTGATGCTCGTCTGTACGTCCACAGGTTCACTGTTGACATCTGTTGTCAAAGTTTTGTCAGAGTATTTTTGGTTGTTTTTGCGTTTTAAATCAAGTCTCCAGCTGCTTCAGTCGACTGTGAAGCTCCAGAAACGTGTTTGTGAACATGAAGAGGTCTAAACGTGTCGTCAGCTCACACAGATTATAAGACATGTTTTTCTGCACTAACGATCAAGTGTTGTGTTTTTGTTAAGATAAGAACAGGAAGAATCATATTTGGAGATAAAGTCGCTGCTCTTGAAGATACGCTTGAATATTGGGAGGTTGTCATGGCAACAGTCTCCCGAGAGAGCAGCGTGTGCGTCAGGACACGATGACGAGCGAGTGGAAGTGAAGTCGACGGTCCAGAACAGCGAGCGAGTTTCTAACAACATAGAGATTTTTATCATTATTTTAGCAGGATGTCCAAGAACACGTCACACACACACACACACACACACACACACACACACACACACACACACTCATGCATGTATTCATAAACTGAATATACTGGTATTTTTCCGGTGTGGTTGTCAGAGACACACACACACAGTGAGAGGATCATGTTGTAAAAGTTACAGTCGTCCTTGGTCCCGGTTGATCGCTGTGGTTACCATGGTAACAGCAAGCAGCGTTAAACACTTGTCTGATCTGGGAGCAGTAAACTCGGTTGTTTTGATGAAGACGTCAGTCGGCGCTCATCCTCCGTCTCGGTCGCAGCAGGACGGTGAGAGGAGTCGGAGGCGTCGCCTGCTGCTCGTCGTCAGCAGCCTCATAAAACTCGTCCAGCGATAAGAAATGATTAAAGTTTCAGCAGGTGAAGCAGCAGGACGTGTTCTGTTCGCTCCATCAGGAAGGTGGAGCTGCATCGTTAATGTGAGTCTGTCGTCCACGTGGAGCCGATCTGATCCAGATCAGGTCTGAGTAACATCCAGGTCTACATCCACCTGTGTCACACTGAAAATCTCTGAAGAAATCTTTCCAGATTTCTCCACAGCGTCTCCGGCCATGTTGACCCAGGATGCACCTGTGTGTCAGGTGAGACCGCTGGCATTAAGATAACTGAATCCTGGCAAAAGAAGCAGAAACAGCTGCCAGCTGAGCGAACAGGTTGAACAGGTGTGAAAGGAACTCAGGATGTTGCTTCATGTCGCGCCGGTCAGAAAACAACATCACGCCCGACTGAAGGAGAGCGAGATACAAGAGGTCGTGATTTACAACAGCAGAGGCTGAAGCATCTTCCTGACACCCGGAGCAGCTGCAGGCTCGTTTAAAACCTAAGAAAACATTCAAAAGACGTTTTTAAGCTGAAATCTCTAAAATAGGCAAAAACTGTCTAAAGTAGATTTAAAAACTGAGAAAACTATTTTAATATAAACTGATGAAGCTGATTCGTCCAAATTTTAACTTTCAAGACAGAAAAAGAAAAACAGTCCGGAGTGAAATAAAGAATAAAAGGATGAAGAACAAAACATTTACTCAGTTTTCTGAAAGAGCAAACCACACACACACACACACACACACACACACACACACACACACACACACACACACACACACACACACGGTCAGAACCTGCTCGGTCCACATTTCTGTCCTCGTCTCTGTTGAAGATTCGTGTTGATAAAAATGTGCAGACACTCAGTTTGTTATCGTCTTCTGCTGCATGCTAACGCTAACAGTTAGCTCAGAGATGAAGGTCACGCTGTTTCCTCGTCTTCCTCCTGCAGTGGGGAAGCCGGTGGTCAGTAAGGACGAGGTGAAGGGTCAGTGCTGGGCGTCCTGGAGCGGCGTCCTGGGCCCCGAGGTCAGCGGCATCTGGCCCAAATACTCAAATCTGACCGAGATCAACGCTGTGGACGCCAATCACGCCGCCGCCGTGCTCGTTACCGGAGACGACCTGGGCCTCGTCAAGCTGTACCGCTTCCCCTGTCTGAGGAAAGGTCTCTTCTTCATCTTCTTCTTCTTCTTCTTCTTCTTCTTCTTCTTCTTCTTCTTCTTCTTCTTCTTCTTCTTCTGTGGTTTCTACTTCCCTCCCTCTGCTTCGTCGTTAATCGTTTCATCTGTTCTCTCCAAGGAGCCAAATTCAAGAAGTACATTGGTCACTCGGCCCACGTGACCAACGTCCGCTGGTCACATGACCTGCAGTGGGTTCTGACCACCGGCGGGGCCGACCACGCCCTCTTCCAGTGGAGGTTTCTACCCGAGTCGGTGATGAACGGAGGACTGGACATCAACGTACCGGGTAGGGCTGAGTGTTTGGGTTGATGGCAGTGTGATGAATGTTATGAGGAATTATTATTATTATTATTATTATTATCATTATTATTATTATCATTATTATTATTATGATCATTATTATTATTATTATTATTATTATTATTATTATTATTATCATTATTATTATTATGATCATTATTATTATTATTATTATTATTATTATTATCATTATTATTATTATGATCATTATTATTATTATTATCATTATTATTATTATTATCATTATTATTATTATGATCATTATTATTATTATTATTATTATTATTATTATTATCATTATTATTATTATGATCATTATTATTATTATTATTATTATTATTATCATTATTATCATTATTATCATTATTATTACGATTATTACAATTGATGTGATGAACAGATGAACGAGCCGTCTGTCTCCTCTGCAGACAGCCATGGAGACTCCAACAGCGAGGAGTCGGACAGCGACGTGTCCGACGTCCCTGAGCTCGACTCCGACATCGAGCAGGAAACGCAGATCAACTACGACAGACAGGTACGACCTCGCGCCGGCCGGGACCGCCTGGGTCGTCTCCATGGTGACGGCCAGCTCCCGGAGCCCGGCGGCGCTGAGCCGGTTTCACAGAGCAGCTGTTTTAACTGGAGCTCCTCGCTCATATTTCCCATCAGCCACGGCGCAGCAGGGATCAATGTGGTTACCATGGTGATCCTAAAAAACACGCCTTATCTCCAGCGCCAGACGTCGCCTGGCAGACGCTCCCGTCACCGCCGCCGCCAGCGCCGCAACCATGTGCTGTTTGTAGATAGAGCTCAGTGTGTGTGTGTGTGTGTGTGTGTGTGTGTGTGTGTGTGTTTAGATTTGTCAGAAGCTCCAAAGTTTAATTGGAAAGAGCAGAAAACATGGATTATTATTATTATTATTATTATTATTATTATTATTATTATTATTATTATTATTATTATTATTATTGTATTGTCTCTCATCTCTCCATCCTTGTTTCCTGTTTCCTGTTTCCTTCCCTCCTTCCTTCCTTCCTTCCTTCCTTCCTTCCTTCCCTCCTTCCCTCCTTCCTCCCTCCTTCTCTGTCACCTCCTTTCGTTTCCTTGCATTCACATCATCTTCCATCTTTCTTTTTCTCCCTGTCTGTGGTTCTGGTTCTGGTTCTGGTTTCCACCCCTGTGGTTCAGACTAAAATGATGATTCTTTTGGAGAAGATTTCCATTCGATTCAGCTCAGAATCCTGCGATCGATGTGAAACGACATCACAGAAGAAGCTGCCGCCATTTTGATTTCCTCCTCTGATTAAAACACACGTGTATGATTGATGACGTCCGTCTCTGAGGAAATCTCAAGAAGATGCAGACGTGTGTTTCTAGATTTTCATGAAACGTGAACAGCAGCTGTTAAAGAGAAGATGTGTTGGATTACTCTGGAGTGAGAAAGGATACAAAGGATACGAAACGGCGCTGATCCACCGAGACGCTCCAGAAACATGAAGTTCTGTAGACGGGAAGCAGCGTGACAGTGGAGCGCAGCCGGTCCAGAACCTCCTGAGAGAAAAGTCTCCGGTCACACTGCAGCACGTGACTCACCATCAGAGTAACGAGGCGTTTGTTCAGCAGAAATGTCGCGTCCTCGTGCTCAGAGAACGTATTGATGGTTGACTTTTTGTACCAGATGTCATGTTATCTTGACACTAACTAAACGATTTGTCAGATTTTTGATGACGCCTTTGAGTGTGACGTCAGAGGAAAATGGCCGCCATGTACACACGGTGCATCAGATAAGAAATAATCTTATTGTACATCAGATGTTTAACTTCTCTCTGCATGATATTCCAGCATGTTATCAAAGACACAAAGATCACCAGGTGTTTGTTATAACTGACTGTGACCATCATCCAGCCAGTACCTTCAAATCAATACTGTGGAACCAGAACCAGAACCAGAACCTGCGGAGCAAAATGCAAAGATCCTAATAAATGAACCCGATGCTTCACACTGCTGCAGTTCATTTTCAAAGAGTTTTTCAGATTTCTCACTTGGAAAAGTTCGATCGAGGCTTCATGTTTATAGCGTAACAATAAGTGTGTGTGTGTGTGTGTGTGTGTGTGTGTGTGTGTGTGTGTGTGTGTGTGTGTGTGTGTGTGCAGGTGTATAAGGAGGACCTGCCTCAGCTGCGACAGCAGAGCAGAGAGAAGAAGCAGCAGGTCGGCTCTCTGAAGAGGCAGCGAGGACCTGATCAGGGCCTCCGGCTGCAGTTTGTTCACGGGTAAAACTTCAGTGTGTCGACTTGTGTGAAGTCGCAGCGTTCAGACGTCTGGTGAAAGAGTTGATGAAGGTATGTGTGTGTGTGAGCAGGTACCGTGGTTACGACTGCAGGAACAACCTCTTCTACACTCAGGGCGGCGAGGTGTTGTACCACGTGGCGGCGGTGGGCGTGGTCTACAACCGGCAGCTGCACAGTCAGCGCTTCTACCTCGGCCACGACGACGACATCCTGAGCCTCAGCATCCACCCGCTGAAGGACTACACCGCCACGGGACAGGTGCGCACACACACACACACACACACACACACACACACACACACACACACACACACACACACACACACACACACACACAAAGTGTCTCATCTGTGACCACTGGTGTGTTTGGACCCGGTTCTGTGTGTGCAGGTGGGGAGAGACCCGGCCATCCACGTGTGGGACATCCAGACTCTGAAGTGTCTCTCTTTGCTCAAAGGCTTCCACCACAGAGGAGTGTGCGCTCTGGACTTCTCAGGTAAAGAAGTCAGCCGGTCCCACGTTCACGTCCCCATCAGGATGAGTTACAGTATTCTGGTGTTCTGACCCACATGTAGTTCCTGTACGCCTCAGCCGTCATGCTGATGTGTTAGTTTGAGTTCATCAGCAGCTGAGCTGATCCAGAACACACACAGTCTTCATCAGAACAGCGAGTGGTTCTGATCACAGCTTGGGTCTGGTTTAACTCCACCTGCTCCTCCAGCTGGAGCTCCTCCCTCTCTGGGCCGTGATTGGCTGATCTGTGAGACATTAACGACCCTCCTGTTGTGTTTTTGTCTCCGTGTCCTGACGCAGCTGACGGAAAGAGTCTGGTGTCGGTGGGAGTCGATGACGGACACTCGATCGTCGTCTGGGACTGGAAGAGAGGAGAGAAGCTCGCGACTGCCAGGTTCTGAAACTGAAGCGGGTCATAAAGTCGTCCTGCTGCTTCATATTTTAATGTTTGGATGGAAGAGAAGACAACAACTTGTGTGTGTTTGTTCAGGGGTCACAAGGAGAAGATCTTCGTGGTGAAGTGTAATCCTCTGCTGACGGACAAACTGGTGACTGTGGGAATCAAACACATCCAGTTCTGGCAGCACGCAGGTAAAACAAAGATCCACTCAGGTGGAAAAGTACCTGATTACACTCTTTTAAAGTAACATTTGTGTACTTTTACTCATAAACCTGTTGGATCTTGACTACGATAACAGATAATCAGAGACATCATTCAATGTTTTTGTTCCATGATTTTAAATTATGTTATCAGTGTTATCTGATGTTATTATTGTAATTCAGCTGCAAAGTTTTACATCAGACATTTCAGTCACAGTCGTATTGTTGTAATCTTATTGATAATTTGGTGTATTTCAGCAGTGTTAGTGAGGTGAGAGTCTGTAAAGTCACAGACGTGTGAGAGTTTAAACACTGTTCACAGCTCAGGAGGTTCATGGAGTCAGAAACATTCGCTGTGAGGAAACATCTTTATGGTTCAGGGAATTCCTCGTCCTCGTTTCTAATTTGCCACTTCTTATATTCTGGTGCTGAACTTGCTGTTTGTTTAATTCCCTACACGCTCGCTGTAAAGTTTACTGTCTTGTCCGCTGCTGACCTTTTGCTGCCGCAACAGCCGGCGTCCCAGAAGAGACAATTAAATGTTGAAATGAGTCTAATGTGGACTTTGACGACCTTCAGGCCAGGAGAGGTTTAACTGTGATGATCAGGAGCTGCAGGTGGTGACTGTGGTTCAGACACAGACGTGATTCAGCGTCTCTGATGTCGCTAACTAAACGTCTTTAAATCTGCCTAGAACTGAGAGAAAACAGACTCCTTATAACTGCAGAACTTGCCTGACAAACATCATGTTTTTATGTTTTCCTCAGTATGACAGTGATCAGCTGACAGCTGTCTGTACGTCCATGAGCACAATGCTAACAGGAAGTGCTAACAGCTAATTCAGCAAAGTTTTCAATGCATCAGTTTGAAATGATGTAAAAGAAACCTGCAGCAAACTGATCAAGTTTATCAGTAACATTCTATCTGATCGAGCGCTTCTCCGCCGTCCTCCAGGTGGCGGTCTGACCTTCAGGCGTGGTGTGTTCAGGAGCATCGGCCGTCCGGAGACGATGATGTCGGTGTGTTACGGCCGCAGCGAGGGGCTGGTGTTCTCCGGCGCCGCCACCGGAGACGTTTACATCTGGAAGGAACCACTGCTGCTGAAAACAGTCAAAGCCCACGATGGACCGGTGTTCGCCATGTTCTCCCTCGACAAGGTGAGGACAACAGGTGTGTGTGTGTGTGTGTGTGTGT
>JARJLU010001829.1:0-24829 GCA_030272975.1 Sparidentex hasta | reverse complement strand
GAGAGAGAGAGAGAGAGAGAGGGCGAGAGAGGGATGGAGGCAGCCCTCAGAGATGAGCGCAGCATGTGAGATCTTCATCTGCTGGTGCAACATGCATATTAACAGGGGGATGACCTGAAAGTGGATTAAAAGCTTTTCAGCTTTTTAGTTTTAAGAAGCTCATGGAGGCCGCTTCTGGCCCCGCAATAAAAACCATGGAGGCGAAAGGTACAGACAGTTTCTGCTGATCGTCGCAGTTGTGAACACATGTTCCTCTCCAACGCGCCGATGTTACATCAGTGGATGATAAAGGGAGGAGGGGGGTGATGGTGGGAGCTACGTTAGGAGCTCTGTGTGGAGCACGGTTTGAGGTGTCACACATGAGCCTGAGTGACACATGGAATAAATAGCCCGTGGGTGTCAAGAGCTCAGAGGTGACAGTAACATACTGAACTCCACAGCAGAGCGAGACTGACACAGGCTGATTATAACTGCCGTGTCAAAGGATCTCATGTACTTCTGTTGAACAACACTGTTATATTGACTATTGAAGGACAATATATAATCAGCATTACAGCATGTTTCGACACAAAGAAAATACAGCATTCAGTTTTGCTTAAGGAGTGCTAATCCAACAAACTGATGATGTTGCCCAGCTGCACAGACTGCTGATGAGTGTGTTAGGTTTGTATACTGGTACAAGCTGCAACAACACTTAAAATGAATGCCTTTTTGTTTTTACACTGGGTGTCCACTGGAGGGCAGCAGAAACAGCCCTCTGGGTTTGGGAACCTGAGTCGCACTAATCCTCAATCAGGTGTATGTTTTTCAGGAGTTTTGAAAGAATATTTATTTTATCTACCAACTGAGCTAAACAGCCCCCCTACGCCTTTTTTAAACCTACCATTTCATAAATGTACTGTCATGGTATTCACACTCACTCGATCACCAAGAGATTTTTAATGACTGGAGACAAACAAGTCCCAGCCGCGTCCTCATGTCAGCCACCTGTCTTGCTCCACATTGTCCACCAGGGGGCGACATAAGAACACAGACAAGCTTTTCTGTCTTCTGTTGCTGCTCTTCATCAACTTAACCTTTCCATTTAAAATGTCATTTCACAGTATAAATGTCTTTATATGACATTGTTATTTACTATGCCAAGCCATGTATTAAAAGCAGCTCCCGTAGACTTAAAATAAGCCTTTTGTAGAAAGTGCTTGTTAATTAAAGCAGTCACAGCAGTCTGGTTGGTTGGTGGGTTGGAATAAAAATGAACAGATTCCAGATTAAACCTTCAAAATAAGGGTTTTGATAGATGTAATATGTAGAATTTCTGTACTTAAATGTCTAAAAGAGAAAAAAGACCTTTTTTGTTTTTATCCTAAATGTTTCCAACAAAAGGCTCCAACTTTGTTTTGATACCTGTCGTTTTAACTTCTGGAAGAGCAGTGAAACAGTTGTTTAACAATGAAGATAACAACTCCCATGATCCCACGCTACTTTTATGTATTTTTTTGTTTTGTTTTGCAGAGAGACCTCTAAAAACTCTTTGAACTTAAGAGACATTTTGTCTCCTAAGCTGCTATCTTAAATGCTAGCCCCATGTTCCAGCGGACAGTTGACAACTTAGGTAGCCAGGTAGTGTACAGACATATATTGAAGCTATGAGAGCAGTGACAGTGCACAAAACATGTGCTAAAATATGCTAAATAACGCTTGATATTACGGTAGCTGTGGGCTCATCACAAAGAGCCCATGGCTAATACATTTTTGATTACAGCTGCAAAAGCACATCACCCCAAAGTTGTCTCGCGACAAATATTTTAGTTTCTTCATCATCATCTCCATCAGCATGCAACCAGAGGAACTGGTAACTGCTGCTAACTGTAGCTCCCCTTTGCTAGTTAGCTCAGTTAGCCATGCAGCTAGTGCTCTGGACTGGGAGCTTGGGGACTGGGTAAATGTTGGTGTAAACACTGCCAGCCCAGGAGCTTTGTACCTGAAAAGGCTAGCTGGTTAGCATGCTAACCACTGAAGATATCTCTGCAACACCATACATAGACCTCATAACATCAAAACGTATATTTATGCCCATTTTGTTGATAATCTTTGAACATTTTCAAATAAATGCCCCTTCAAAAACTAATCATAAAACTATTTTTTTCAGCAAATACAAAACTTCTAGGACTTCAGCTGTCTTGATATTGAATGAATGACCATGCAGCTAATTTCTCTGTTGGTATTTTCCATCTTCAGCCAAGAGGAGGCCCCACCTCCCCCTCCACCCATCGTCATCAACAAGTATTCAGACGAGCAGCTCCGAGCCATCGTCAAACGGATGCGAGAGAGACTGGAGCTGTACAGGGAGAAAGTTGTGGACCAGTATGCCTCATCCCCAGAGATCAGCCCTCCTGTCAGTGAGTAAAAGCAAAGTTATTCGTATGTGTGCACATTAAAGCTTCACTTCAGCTGGAGCACAATATCTTCATATCTGCAGTTTATAATTAGGGTGATCATGGATGCTTTCTTTTGGGAGATCAAGAGGTAAATTACAGAACTGTCCTTTCAGCACCTCTGCTTCTCAAAGATGACTACACAAGAGTCATAGAGGAGAGGAAGAGGCAAGCAGAGGAGGATCGTATAAAGAAGGAGGAGGCCGACCAGAAGAAGAAGGAGGAGCAGGAGAAGAAGAAGAAGGAGGCAGAGGAGAAGAAGAAAGAGGATGAGGAGAAAAAGAAAGCAGAGGCTGCAGAGCAGGAGAAAACCGTCAAGAAGAAGGCCATAGAGACAAGGCTGAAAGAAGCCTACTGGTCTACGGTGGACGCTCTGCTGAAGCCCATCGAGGACCAGATGGACTCTGTGCTTGGGACAACCATCGACCCTTTCACTGACCGTCGCTACATCGCCTGGCTGAGCCTGGTGACCCTGGCCTTCAACTACAATGTCTGGTTTGTCACGGCCCGCCTGTGTTTCCCTTACCACAATGAGAGCGCCAACCCTCAGTGGCTCGCCATAGATTTGGTGGCAGACATCATCTACTTAGTAGACACCATCATCTTCCAGCCGCGCAAGCAGTTTGTCAAAGGAGGAGACATCATAGTAAGCCTCAAATAATCCTGACAATGGTGCACGTTGCTGAAGATTTGATGATTCAACATGCTTGTGTGATTTTCTTCCTTTCAGAAAGACAGAGTGATGACAAAGAAGAACTACAGGGACTCGGAGAGATTCACGGTATGGTAACTTGAATTCTTTGAACCTGAAGCGTTAGGATGAACTCACTTAAGTGACCCCACAGTGACCTGTGTCTCTGCTCATCAGGCGGACATGATCTGCCTCCTTCCATTCGACTTGCTGTACTTCCAGTTTGGATTCAAATCCATTTTCAGAGCCAACCGTCTGCTGAAGGTGAATTCACTCATGTTGCCTTTGTTGTGGTCAGAACACACCAAAGTTAGGTTCCCACCAGAGTAACATTGTCCTGCTCCTCCTCAAGTCAGATACATTTTTCGAGTTCAGCGATCGACTGGAGAGCATCATGGCCAAGGCTTACATCTGGAGGTAAGGCATGCCATATTCATTCAGCATTTTTTTTTATTATTATTATTGTAAAGTTGCATCTGATGCTTATGATGGTTTTAAATGGTTGATAAAATCTGTGTAGTTCATCTATAAATATTATAAAGTTGTAACTTGTGTTTAAAGTGATGTGAGGGTGTGGTTTAGTGGTTGTGGTTTAATTGACTGCAAATGTAAAATGTATTAATGGTGGCTGTTTTAAAGTGTAATTGACACCTCTGCTGTGACGACCTACATTTTCAAACGTATCCCTTTGAAGTTTCCATTGGCTTTAGGAAAAGTAGAGAAAGAGAGATGAACTTAGAACTTCACTGACCTTTCTTTTCCGTCAGAGTGATTCGGACCATCGGCTATCTTCTCTTCATGCTCCACATCAACGCCTGCATCTACTATGTGGCGTCAGACTACCAGGGCATCGGGGAAACTAAATGGGTCTACTCTGGTGAAGGCAGCGCGTAAGTATAAAACCTCTCATTTCCTGTCTGTGTTGAGCGTTTGACATTCTGGTTTGTGTTTTACCAGTGTTACACACTTAACACCAGATCTGAGCTGAAGTTTATCTGAGTACCAGTCGCTCATACTAATTGGTAACCATGTTCTAAAGTCAACTCAAAATAATCACACTGATACTTCTGTTTCAATAAGATCTACTCAAGAATAAATGTTGGACTAATGTCAGCACATTAGCCCAGTGCAGTCTAATTACATCATTAGCAGACTGCTCAGATGTAAAGACTTTGGTAAGTGGCCAAAGTGGCTACCAGGCAAATATACACATATTGCTAACTTTTAAAGATGCTTCAAGGTCCAGTGTGTAGGATTCACCGGCTGCGAGCTGCAACCAACTGAACACCCCTCGTCTCACTCTCCCCTACACTGGCCGATGAAGACATATAAGACATGATAAAAGGCCCTGTCTAAGACAGTGTTTGGTTTGTCTGTTTTGGACTCCTGTAGAAACACGATTGTTCCAAAAACACAACCATTATTAGTTTAAGGTCATTATATTACTAGTCAAAACATGATTCAGAATATAATATACCATTTCTGCTAATAGAGCCCCCTAAATCCTACATGTTGGACCTTTAAACTGTGCATCACGATCATATTAATGGAAGGATATAGCTGCTATAAGGATGTGAACAAAAAAAAATGTAAATAATGTAAGTTTAATGGCTGTTGAAGACAAAATAACACAGCTGTGGTGAGAATAGATTATGACCTGAATACTGAATATCAAAGACAGTCCCATGTTAAAGATCCATTGTATGTTCCATGTTTGCTGCTGCTGCTGTGCAGTTACCTCAGCTGCTTCTTCTATGCGGAGAAGTCCCTGCTGATGATCGCTGAGTTGCCGATTCCAGACACCATGTTCGGACAGATCTTTCAGATGACAAACTACCTTTTTGGGGCATTGTTTATGTCCATCTTTCTTGCCCAGGTAGTCATTTTGCCATATTTTTTTTAATTTTTTAATTTTTTTGCTTTTTATTCTTTCATTTCCAGTGATTTTTTTATTTTTTTATTTTTATTTTTTTAAGTTTGCAGCAAGGCATCAAGGGAATCAAACTTGAAAGAGAAATAACAGTGATGTAAAGACTGACACCCTCCCCCCCAAAACCACATGTTCACACAAACGGAGTTATTCTCTCTATCTGTACAAATAACTGGCCAATGACTGTAGTGTAGATTGTGACAGCCCCTCTAACACCCCCCCACCCTCTCCACAGGTACCTGCGTTGTTACTACCATGCCGTCCGCAGTCTGATCAACATCGGGGGTCTTAGCGAACCCCATACCGTCTTTGAGATTACCTTTCAGATGACTAACTTTTTCACGGGCGTCTTTGTGTTCTCCAGTTTGATCGGACAGGTAAACTAGAGGCTCTTTCTGCCCCGTAGCATCGTCTAGAAAAAAACCTGATAGCTCTAAATATCTCTAGATTAGAGTGTCATCACCTGTTTTTAAACGTTTGTTGTAGTGACGTAGTGAGAGATAAATGTCGTGTTAGAAATGATACTGACAGCCATCAGTCATCATAACAGAATAGCTTCACTAACACCCCATCAACCATCGCTTCAACTGTCTCTCTCTGGTTCCCTGTGGAGTCTTGACTGTGATAAAGCTTATTAATGTGCTTAAGCAACAAATTCCATTAATATCTAAGGTGTGACTGACACTGATGTGCCGTTTCCTCTGCTCACGTGTTCATTGTGTCCGCCATCTTGCCTCAGATGAGAGATGTCATCGGTGCAGCCACAGCAGGGCAGACGTACTTCCGAGCCTCCATGGACGGCACCGTGGAGTACATGGTGAACAACAACATCCCTTCTTTAGTGCAGAACCGAGTCCGCACCTGGTACACCTACACCTGGGACGCACAGGGCATGCTGGGTCAGTAGCACAGCGCTCACGATTATCACTTTTGGATATCTTGATTATCGTTAATATCCACATCTTGTGACACCCACATGCTGAATCATTAAAAATGCTGGTACTTCTTCTTCTGTCTTATCTCGATGCTTTCAGATGAGTCCGAGCTGCTGGACAAGATGCCTCTGGTGATGAGAACCGCCATTGCTGTGGACATCAACCTGTCAACCTTTCAGAAGATTGATCTTTTCAAGGTGCCTCCCTCTAAAGACCCAACAGCACACCGTACAACAGGCACGATGCAGCTTGGACATAAAATCAAATTGTTGCTTATTTGTTCACAGGGCTGTGACCAGCAGATGTTGGTGGACATGTTGCTGAGGCTCAAGTCTATCATCTACCTGCCTGGAGACTTTGTCGTGAAAAAAGTGAGTTATTCATTCACATTGTCACATTATCATCATCCTGGATCTCTTTATGTAAATAACTGTTGTCTGTTCTTAACAGCCTGTCAAGTGTAGGTGTAGGCAGGATGTTTTCTGTATGCACATGACTTGTCCGTCCCTGCAGGGTGACATCGGCAAAGAGATGTACATCATTAAGAGTGGAGCGGTGCAGGTGGTGGGAGGTCCTGACAACAGTATTGTGTTTGTGACGCTGAAGGCCGGATGTGTGTTCGGGGAAATCAGGTAAGATTTAGTTTACTGTTTCTTCATGGTCAGACTGAATATGCACTATGAGGAACAAATCTTAGCATTAGAGTATTCTCAGTCATGTAATGGTTTGTTGTTTTTTTTTTCTTTACCAGTCTGCTGCAGTCATCTAAAGATGGAGGGAACAGGAGGACAGCTAATGTAAAAGCGTACGGCTTTGCAAACCTCTTTGTCCTGGAGAAGAAAGACCTGTTTGACATCCTGGTGCACTACCCCGAGTCTCAGAAAGTGTTGGCCAGGAAGGGAAGGTGAGGCGGAGGCACAAATCGTGTCGCAGAGGTTTCAAACTTTTGCCCTGATTTGTCTGGAGATGAATCATAACGTGCGCATACGTCTCTTTCAGGGGACGAGGAACCTCAATAGAACCAGTCAACAAAATATATTGACAAATAACTCTTCCTGTAATCCTCCTGTGTCTTCTCTTTTTCCCAACTCACATCACAGTTTGCAGCTGCTTTCTCTTTAAGCTGGGGTTCTCCCATCCAACCCTCACATTCGTTTTCAAATGTTTCTTTGTTTTTTCTTTGTTGCTTTCACTAGAGAAGTCCTGAAACAAAGCAGTTCCTCCACTCCAAGAGCGGACACACACAGCGTATCTCCCTCACTCTGTTTAACCCCGCCTGTATGTTTCTGTGTACAGGAAGCTAATGAGGGCGAAGGGTCCAGCCGCAGCTAAAGCAGAAGAGGAGAAGAAGAAAGGATTGGCGCTGTTCGGACCCAAACCGCCCACACCCAAACTGCTGCGTGCTTTTGGCGGAACCATTAACAGAGGAATTATCGACAAAATGAAGGTAACAGCACTCACACTTCTCCCTACATGTGTTGGTATAAAAGCCACTCCGACTGCTAATTATAACAATTTCTGTATTTCTTTCCCCCAGAATGCTGCTTGACACCACTGAGGATCTTATTATTTTTTTTTTTTACGACTCCTTTTTGGGAGTGAATGTACAGTTTTATTTTCAACCTCTTACTACTCTTTTGTAATGAGTGCTGTCATTTTGAGATGTTGTTTAAAATGTCAAGCAGGGCTGTCTACGTTAAGACACTCATGCAGATTAGATGTAATCACAAAAACACTCCACCTAGCTTGAACAACAAGCATATACAAATGTCAAAAATGTATTTAAACACAGATTTCCAAACTATTTTTAACGAAATGTGCAATATTTGAATCTAGATTACTGCCCTGAGTGGAAACCGCTTGCTGTATATTGTATACTTGCGTACTGAATTATCTGCTTATATTGACTTTACTGTCCGGTAGTTGTGAAAGCCTAACAGAGATTATCTGTCATAACAACCGTTAACAGTAACGCTTGCTCACTATACAGTATTTGATTTTATTTGATGATAAATAAATAACTCCCTGACTGAACCACAGTTTCCTTCTCGCGGTGATCTGTCCTGTTAGTTTGTACGTCTGTCGGCTTTGTGTTTGTGCGGCAGGAATTACAGTACAGAGAGGGAGAGCGAGAGCTGCTGGCTAATCCCCTTAGCCACACGGCGGTGTTGTGAGGGTTGATTAACTAAGAGGACTCTGTCTGTGAACTGTGCAGCCAGGAGAGACTGAAATAACCCCACCAGTCTAGTTTACAGCAGCTACTTTCCATACATACATGACTTACTACCATTTATTTGTTTTTTATTTAAACACATAGAAATGTGCATTTTTCAGATGAAACTGAGCGTTTCGGGGTTGTTTTTTTTTGTATATTTAATTCTACGTAATAGTGACCAGATTGGAATAATGAAGAATGATCATCGTAAATCACGTTTTCACCTAATGTGAAACCATTAACATTCATCATTATGATGCTTATTTGCCAACAAGCAAACAACCCTACAGGAGGACAGTTGTCTCTCCTGGCACTGACTGGCAGGTGGGAGTGCCCGGAGGGAATTAATGCCTCTAAGAAATTGAATCGCCTCAGTCTGTTGTTGAGGACAGTGGAGGATCTCAGGGCTCTGTCAAGGATCTGAGATCCACGCAGGAAAAGGGTCGGCCTGCCGGCTGCAGCCCACGCCAAGCCCCGCCATGTTCAGCAGGTTGAAGAAGCTGATCGGGGCTCCTGAGCCCCCCGCCCCAGCCACTGCCCCAGCCGCTGCCCCAGCCGCTGCCCCACCTTCTACCCCAGCTCCACCCGCTAAGGTAAGGCTGGACCCTTTAAGTAACACTTCTTAACAACTGTCATTAATAAATTGTGAATTTCTGATGTTTATTGTTGAGTAAGTTGAATGTTTTACAACTGCTTTATAAATGGTTTCTAAGACATTTTATTGTTTGGTTACAGCAAAGCTCTGAACATCTAATTAACTAATAATTTACATGTATCAATGGTGGTTTTATCCCTGATGTTTTAAATATGGGTATTTTGAAGACGTGTTTTAAAACCAGCACATTTTCACTTTCTAAACCAAAGAAGCTTCTATGTTCGCTACCTGCTTGTCACGCTGAGGACATCAGACGCGTTATAAGGCGAGTCATGGCAGTAGCGCTAGACTGAGATCAGGGAAAGCCTCAAAATCAGCTTGGCGCTTCATCAAAGAGCGTGGATTACTGCTGCTGGGCTGCTGTATTAATTTTCCTAAAACAGAAAAGAGAAACTGCTGGGGACACTGTTAGATGACGACACAATATTTTTGTCTGCAAACTGAAAACAGTCCTGTGTGTTTTACAGGAAGAAAAGCCTCCTGAAAAGAAGGATGAGAAGGAGGAGCCAAAGAAAGAGGAGGAGAAGAAAGAGGAGGAGAAGAAAGAAGAAGAAAAGAAAGAAGAGGAGGCCAAGAAGGAGGAGCCAAAACCAGGTGAGAGGTCTGAACCCCACAGACAGGTAATATTATAAATAACACATTGGCCATGAAGCGGAAGTGATTTCTGGTAAATAGCAGTGTACCATCACACCACCGTCACTATTTCTGTCCTCATGAGTTCAATAAGGTTCAAACACTGAGGGAGGTGCTAAAGTGCATTCCATCACAACCTGCTTTGCTTTCCATTTCCCTGCTAACTTAAAGTGACGAGTGTCACTCATGGGTTGGTATTGGGTTCAGTTGCTGTGCTTTAAGTTAAGAACTTATCTCGCTGCTATACTTTTCTTCCAGCTCCTGCTCCAGCTGCTGCTGCTCCAGCTGCTGCTGCTCCAGCAGCTCCTGCCCCAGCTGCACCTGCTCCAGCTGCTGCTGCTCCCGGTGATGCTGCCAATCCAGAAGGGGCTGAAGGGTGAGGCTGCATCATAGACTGTGTTTACTTCACATCTCACCCAAATGCCAGCTCCAGTTCCCTGCAACCCACATATATGAGTTGTTACATTTCCAGCGCCCAAAAGTTACTTCTGACTAATTTTTTTTTTTTTTTACTTTTTTCTGCAATGCATTCATTCGGTTTGTCTGTTCAGCTTCATGGTTAGAAGTGAACTGTCTCTGGGTTCAAAATAATTGTGGATATTAATCCACACAAATTGTTCATCCTAATGATTGATTCTGATTCTTAAAGCTGGGGTTGATAAGACTCAATAAACTGACAGGAGCAAGTTACTTTCAGAAAGTATTACATCAAAATTAATCCCTCCCTCTTAAGAGCCACTTCTTCAAAACACATGAATGCACACTGCCTGACTATGTGACTGCCTCATAGCTCTCGCTGGCCAGCTGGGAAATGTATGAGCAGCTAGTTAGCGAGCTCAGTGAGCTCTCTGCACTTTGTTAGTCTCATAATTGCAAGGAAAAAAACAGCTGAAACTAGAAAACCTACCCAGTGACAGTTACTCTGTGTGTGCTTTGTGATAACATTTAGCTGCAAAAAGAAGCTGTTGCTGGAACAGCGGGCCCTTGAACAGGCTCAGGGCCTGTGTGCTTTGTGTAATTAAACAGCTAAACAACAGTGCTGGTAGTCCGCTGCTCACTTGGTTTTTGGCTCAGGGCCTGTGTGCTTTGTGCTACTGCGTTAGCTCCCTGCTGAGCAACTGACTCCAGGGTTGTTTACTTTGAGCTCATGGCATCGTTGCCATTTCAAACTGTATCTATCTACCTCATTTCCCACATGAAAAAAAACCACATGACATTATCATAGTATCATGAGTATCATAGTATCGTGAAGACCGTAAATAATGAATGTTGGCTATTAGTAGTTACTACTTGTAGTTATTGTTGGGAAATATTGGCTGCACTTTCTCAGCCATCTTTGGCAATGTATCCATCTGGTCTTATAGAAGACTCCAGTACTGAGCAATGAGCATATAGACGAAATCAAAGGACTGGATGGGGTTTATTAGAGGCCTGCGGCAGCCACACAATTTATATATTTTTTTTGCCATGTTTCTTAGAGCACTTGATTTGTTGATTGCTGTCAGGATGTTAAGATATAACAATTATACTTAAAGAATAACTTACCAGTCTTAGCTTAAAGCATGGTTTTGACAAGAAGGTGCAAAACACATGAATTCTGAAGGGACATACAGTCTAGTGCACTGAATACAGCAGACCATGATGGCTAAGTTAAATGTGATCTTGAACTGTGGCTGACAGAACACTTTTACCTGCAGAAATGTTACATGCAGTTGTTCCTCGCTAAGCTGTGATACTGTCTGAGATCTGTCAGCTCTGTTGTGCTGTGTTGACCCCACGTGAGATCTTAGCCAATTAACTTGACTGTAAGCTCTCTTTGTGACTAGAAGAGGATGTTTTTGTTGCAACATTTGGAACATTTATGAAGCGATGACATTTTTAAATAACGTTGCCCACTTTAATACCATGTGAGGCTGTAGGAGACTCTAGCACTGATCAGTAGCTATACAAATAACTTCTACTAAGAATAGCCTGGAGCTGGGGCTGCGTTTATTTCGGGAACGTGTCTCTGTTCTCCATGTATCATTAGTCACAGCACAGCAGGCAAACAATGAGAGCTGTCACAGTTTAACATGATTTGACGTTGTAGCATTCAGTATTTGAATAATTACAAACTAGCTGCTGCCAATATCAAAATCTGAAAGGAACTTGTTATATGCTCGCCAAACCCTGTGCATTCACTGGGTTTAACTGATTGGACAGTTTTCTCCACTTGTTTTTGTTTTCCTTACAGTATGTAGAGTATCTAGACCTACTGTGTTCAAGCTACAGCCGCAGCAGCAGCAGCTCTGATCACACTGTGACTCCTAAAGTAGAAAAGGAGATTAGGAGCTTAGTGGTATTTGTGACTCTGAGAACGATCAGAGAGAGCATAAATAGGATTTGTTTTGTTTTATTTTGTCAGGTTTTGTGAGTGTTTTTGCAAATGAACAATAGCTGACTTACAAAGATAATGTTATGGTCTTATTAAAATGATAATATCCTACTGAGGTCCAGATAAAAGTGGAAAGAAAACCTTTTTACGGCCTTTTGAGGCAACATTATTGAAGAGTTATATATATATAGTTAGTTAGTTAGTTATATATATAGCTACCTGTGTATCACGAAAACCCACAAAAAACATTTTCTCCCTCAAGTATGACCCACTTTGACATAAACAAGCTAAAGCTGGCGGAGTGTTTATTCATATAGTTCCGTGAAACGTTACGCACTGCACAAGGGAGATTGTACACTCCAAAGTTACATAATGTAAGAGCAGACGTTCAGGGAGGTTAGTGGGAATGACAGACAAAATGCTACCTATTACAAGTCAGTGTACCATTAAAATGAGCCCCGGCTCAAAAATACTTTTTTCCCATAAGCTTACATTGTGAAAGAAGTGAACAACGTGGATGACCCGGGAGTTTTCCTACCTGGGAAGTCGAGCTTTTTTGGCTTCAAAATGCCACTGAGCAACTTTTCGAGGAAATAATCTGGCTCCACTCCAAGGCTGTGTCCAGATTCAATGTAATGTCCTTGGTTGCTGCAGTTAGTTCACAAATAAACATCATTTTCTCTTGCCTTTTTTTTTTTTTTGCCTTACAGTGAAGAACCTCCTCCTCCACCTGTCGTCTACTTCCGTTACACAGATGACACGCTGAGAAAACTGGTCCAGAGGATGAGGGAGCGCACAGACGAGCTCAAAGAGAAGGCCATAGACCCGTACGCCTCTTCCCCAGAAGTCAGCCCGCCTGTCAGTAAGTATGGCCGTGTTCGCACAAACAGGCCGACATCAAACACACAAACATGGCCGACCGGCTGTCTGACTCACACGTCTCATTGCCCGCTCAGCGCCTCTCCTGAGGCCGGACGACTACCTCAGGTTGCAGGAAGAGAGGCGGATAGCAAAGGAAGAGGCGGATAAAAAGAAGGCAGAGGAGGCGGCCAAAAAGGCAGAGGAGAAGAAGAAGAAGGACGAGGAGAAGAGACTGGAGGCCGAGAAGAAAGCCGAGGAGGAGAGGCTGGCGGAGGAGGCCAAGAAGAAAGCAAAGCTCCTTCCAGACATCAGCTGCACCTGCTTCGACGTCCTCCTCCATCCGATTGAAGAAATGATGGACAATGTCTTGGGGAAAACAGTGGATCCTTTAGGTGAGGCACAGACAGGGGAACGCAAGACCGGACGAACAAATTAATATACTTAAAGTCAAATCTGCATGTTTCTCTCTCTCTCTCTCCAGATCATCGGTACATCGCCTGGTTGTCCTTGGTAGCGTTGGCATACAACTACAATGTTTGGTTTGTCACCGCTCGCTTGGCCTTCCCTTACCACAGTGACGATGTCAACCACTACTGGGTCATCTGCGACATTCTCAGTGACATCGTGAATATTATTGACATCGTGCTTTGGCAGCCCCGACTACAGTTTGTCAAAGCCGGGGACATCATTGTAAGTCATCAAGTATCGATGGCCGTAGTGTTCTTGAACCCATCTGTGTGTGTAGTTCACAAAACTTGTTTACCTCCTGCAGAAAGACAGAGCTGAGACCAAGGTACATTATCGGAAATCACCACGATTCAAGGTGAGAATGTTACTGTACTGGTGCAGAGTAACTAAGATCATTTACTCATTTACTAAAACACAGATGGAGATCTGGAATTTGTGCGTAAACATGAGATGACATTAAACATGACGAGAATACGTAGTTAAAGATTTCGTCCTGTTGCCAAGAAATGTCGGCACATTTCTGCAAACCACAGCTGTGATCACATTTCCGTGTTAAAGGTTACATTGACATTTCTACAAAACATCTATCATCACGGTCACGTTACATGTTTAAAAGTACTTCCACATCCGAAGGCAGAAGGGATCTTAGTGAGGTTTCAGGCGAGGAGGCTGACCACTGTTGGAGGCTGTGTTTCAATATTTGCGATCAGGTATTTTTAAGGAAACTTTGAAAAAATGTACGCGTTAGTGGTGACAAAAATGAATAATTTGAAGCCAAAACACAATCTTTTCCAAACCCTTTTTTTGTGCCTGCACCTTACATGAGGATAAGCATATTGTTGTCACAAGATAAGATTGAAAATTTAACCTTAAGAAACAAAAAGTTTTAACATCTGTGGTTTGTAGTAACTGTTTGTTTGGGTGTGTACTGGTGCGTTCACTTCAGTAAATGATCGTAATGCTTCTGTCACGACTGTGTTTATGCCAGCAAAGTACATTTTTTGAGTTATGGGAGCAAATGACAAACATCTACCACTCATTGTAACTTCAGAGGCCCAGAAGTAGTGGAAGGCTTCTGCGTAACTGTTTTTATCCCTCGATTTTTCAGACTGATTTGATCAGTATCCTCCCGTTTGACCTCCTCTGCCTGCACTTTGACTTCTCCTCCTTCTACCGACTCAACCGCTTCATCAGGGTAAGGAGGCGGCTGATTGAGTTTTTACTAAATGTGGAGAAATACATTTCTGTTTGAACAGACTTCGCTCTGCCTTGTGTATTCTAGGTGGAGTCCTTCTTTGAGTTCAGCGATCGACTGGAAAACGTCATGTCCAAGGCCTACATCTGGAGGTGAGCGCTCCTTGACTGTTAGACAAACAGGAGTTGGCTGTGAGCAGAAGACGGGCCTGTCGACAGCTCCTCAGCTCCTGAAACGTTCACCCTATGATCGCTGTTGTTTGAGCCCATTTATGTGTTTTATTTGAGCCGTTTTCACAACCACACACAGGCCAGCTGTCTTACACCTCACTGCGTCTGTTTCTGTCTCTTGTGCCGTCGTCCGTCTGACGCAGAGTGGCTCGGACCACAGGTTACCTGCTCTACGTGCTCCATCTCAACGCCTGCGTATATTATGTCGCCTCAGTAAATCAGGGTCTCGGGATAACCCACTGGGTGTACAACGGAAAGGGCGCAGCGTACGTACTTTATTGCCCTTTTCCAGTTGTGTGTGATTATGGATGTTTGTGTTGTTGTCTGATCTCTCCGCAGTTTATCTATCATCACTTTACATTTCATGCAGTTAATCACTCACCCTATTTACCTATGAACTGAATGCTATCCACCATTTGGATTGAGTTTTTGAAGTCTGACAGCAGATTTTATTCACATTATAGCACTTTAAAAAAAATTCCTACACTGGGATAGAAAAAGTAGCGTTAATGAAATGCATTACTGACTGCGAGCTATTAACATAAAATCAGCAAAAAGCATTAAAGGGTCCTCTGTCTACCTCAGTCAGTGATGCCATGTACAGTTTTTTCTCCGGTTAATTCAATGGAATCACTGTTGTGATGTCCCTGTCCCTCCACAGGTACATCCGCTGTTACTACTTTGCCGTCCGAAGTCTGATCAACATTGGCGGTCTTCCTGAGCCTACGACCACCTTTGAGATTAGCTTTCAGATGTCAAACTTTTTCATTGGTGTCTTTGTGTTCTCCAGTTTGATTGGACAGGTAGGAAGGAGAGTATATATGTACAATATAAAATATTTATTTATGAAATATAACATAATACATTGCAAGTTTGATACAGGACTTGACCCCAGTGCTCTGGGGAAAAGAGCTGTGTTTAAGCCATTCCACTCCTCTGTCAGTCTTTCTCCACCTGACTCCCCTAAATCCTTCTTTCAGATGAGAGATGTCATTGGGGCAGCAACAGCAGGTAAGACGTACTTCCGAGCGTCGATGGACGGCTGCGTTGAATACATGAACACCTATTCGATTCCCAAGCATGTCCAGAACAGAGTGCGGACCTGGTACAACTACACCTGGGCTGCTCAGGGCATGCTGGGTGAGTCTCCAAAAATGTTTCCTTGAAAAATTCAAAAAAAAAAAAAAAAAACGATACGGAAAAACTAAAGGATAAGGGAAAACTAGAGAGGATGTATGCACTCATGTCTGAGTTATTTCATGTTCAGTCACTGGCATTTATATATGAAGGGGAACATTTTCAAAGCAACTCTTCAGGGCTGTCCAGAAAATACTTTTGACAAAGATATCCACGTTGTCTCCAGATGAGTCCGAGCTGCTGGACAAGATGCCTTTGGTGATGAGAACCGCCATCGCTGTGGACATCAACCTGTCCACTTTCCAGAAGATCGCACTGTTTCAGGTGACCTGACACTGACTGTGTCCTCTTTGCCGTCACTGACATCATCCTACAAATGGCTGGAAACTTCAGTTGTACTGGTAGCCTCCTGCCCACACTCTCTTCTCTAGCCAGGCTGGGGTCATTCTGAGTACAGCTGGTGATTACATTATTATTTTTTTGTCCCTGCTGTCTCACTATTTTTTGTTTCACATTCATGGCATGATTAATGTGCAGGTCCTGGCATGGAAATTCATTCCAACTTTAACTACTAGTTAGTTTGGATCAGTACATTCCTCAGGTCATGCGTCTGGCTGGCCATGATGCACTTTTAATGTTTCAAGGTTGCCTACCAAAACACAAACAAACAGAAACCCAGAGGAAAGGTTTTTTTGTTTTTGTTTTTTTTTCCGAATTAACATATTGAAACAGGCCAAAACTAAAGCAACAATAAGTTAAATGTTGATTAAAAAGTTTAATAAGTAATGGTGAGTATTTTAGTTTAAAACATTATTTATATTTTAGTAATCTTGAGGATGAACGTGATTACTGCCGGCCTCCATGAGCCCTAGAAACGCTCCCCTCTTCCCTAATTGGCAGCCGTGTCAGGAGCATCTGCCTCTGTCCTAACTCTTAATCTAATTTCATTGGTGAATTGATGCATTTCAGACCTTGTGTCTGCACAGAGACAGAGCACACAAACCTTCACAGTATCGTTACGTTAAATACAAAATATTACTACATTAAGAAAGGTTGAACAAGTCAGTGGAGCTGGAGCTGCCCACCTGCAGGCCTGAAAGTTTTGCGTTTCCATCCATGACCTCTCTACACATCAGCAGCAGCAGTGGGATGTATGTTAAACACTTAAGTACAATTTTTATAGTTCTTGTCATGAGTATTTCCATTTTTCGGTGACTTTATACTTCACTTCACTACATTTGTATACAAATGTTGTACTTTTTACAACACTGTATTTATTTGATACCTCTACTTGCCAGTGATTTGCAGCATCTGGCCCAAAGTAGCACATTTTATAATTAATTAATTATAATAAAATAAAATGCCAAATATCAGATCGATGATGAGTACATTTGATATCAAACACTTGAAGACTTTTACTCAAGTACTCTTCGTTTGGGCGACTTTTCGCACCATTTTAAGTCACCCTTAAATGATTTTAACTGCTTTGCCATGATAATAATTTAACGTCATTTACTCAGGTGGGACTTTTGGGTACCTCCCAGAACATCAATTAAGACCAATGGGAGCCCTTAAAGTCCAAAGTCATGTAACCCTGCTGCTGTCTCCTCCAGGGCTGTGACCAGCAGATGTTGGTAGACATGTTGCTGAGGCTCAAGTCAATCATCTACCTGCCTGGAGACTTTGTTGTCAAGAAAGTGGGTATATGTGTGTGTGTTAAAAATAAATAAATAAATAAATAAAAAAAAAAGCTTTGATGATCACCATGAAGCAAATGAACTATTTTGATGAGCGTGATGCTGACCTCTGTGTTCCCGTCCCTGCAGGGGGACATCGGTAAAGAGATGTACATCATTAAGAGTGGAGCGGTGCAGGTGGTGGGAGGTCCTGACAACAGTATTGTGTTTGTGACCCTGAAGGCCGGATGTGTGTTCGGAGAAATCAGGTTTGTCTGCAGGAGTTGCATTTTTTAGCCTTCATTTCAGAACAAGCTGGTGGAGGTTTATAATCTCAAACGAGGCCAAATAACACTTGTAAGCAAGAAAACATCATAATGGAGCTTGGACAACCTACAAACTAAATGTTTTCTTCACAAAGTTAGCGTTTATGACATGGGTGTAGCTTTAAAGCCTTTATTCACGTGACAGCCATTTTCCTCCCACATTACACACTACAGCTCGATATCATGTCTGTGTTCCAAGTTAGAAGTTGTTTACGCATCTCACAAAATCTAGAGGGCCATGTTTCATGTTTCATGGCAAAGCAACATTTCTGATAATATTCAGTGTGTTGCTTTATGGTGAAGTGTGGCCTGATGTCAGGTTTTTACTACCCATCATTGTTTTGAGCAGGAAGTGGTGAAGTGATAATCTGTCAGAATCCTCATGTTTTTCAATCCTCCCACCATGAGTATGAAATCAGAGGAAAATGGCCACCGTGTGACTACGGTCCATTGCTCGTTTTCTGTCCTGCATTGCCCGGATACATCTCAAACTTTCCCCATCACCTTATGCTTTTGCTTCTGCCCCCACAGTTTACTACAGTCTGCCAAAGATGGAGGAAACAGGCGCACAGCTAACGTGAAAGCACACGGATTTGCCAACCTTTTCGTCCTGGAAAAGAAGGACTTGTTTGATATCCTCGTCCACTACCCAGAGTCTCAGAAAGTTCTGGCCAGGAAGGGAAGGTGAGTAATTTACAAATGCGTGTGATGCTATGTAAAATGCAAAAAGTGCAATTGCAAGTTAAATTTATTGTGTGTGTGTGTGTGTGTGAAGGAAACTGACCAAGGCCAAAGGCCCTCCAGGCGCTAAAGCGCCAGAGGAGAAGCCCAAGGGTATGACTCTGTTTGGAACAAAGCCACCGACGCCCAAGTTAATGAAAGTATTTGCCAACTTAAGGAAAATGAAGGTACAGTCTTCACTCTGATGCACCGTTCCTCATACACATACAGCTGGGACAGCCTTATACTCCAGAAAATATAAGCACTGGATAGCTACTGTACATGTTATGAGCTGCTGGACCTTTTTTATATACATGGGTGTGTGAGCAGGAAAATGAGACATCTGTTTTTTCTCTTCTGTCCACAGAAAGAGCAGCAAGAGAATTGAGAGATCGGTGTGTGATGCTGATCTTCACTGCTTCAAATCATTTTGTATATATTTTACTTTTCAATCACTACCGAGAGGCTCATGAGAAGACAGATGTGAGATGTAGCAGAGTGGAGACGGGCGTCTGCAATTATAATCCAATAACTTTCACCTGGTACACTTTAGTGGTCTGCTTAACAGAGACAGAAATGTTGGTTTAACTTGTTCAGTTCAAGTAGCTGAATGTGACGGTAACATTTAAGGTTTGTATTATGTGTCATTTTTCATATTAAACAAGGTTCAGGTGTTTACTACAATACATGTCCTCTGTTGTATCACTCAATGATGAGCCTTTTAGTTTGGACCAATTTGTTTTTGTTCAGAAGAACTGGAAGTTTAAAGAGCTCCGCCTCATATTTAATATCAAAATGGAACATTCTCAAAATAGGATTTAAGACAAATGAAACAGTCCAGACTCACTGTGAAGCACAAAAAAGAAGGGACTGTCTCACCCTTTACTCTTCTACAGTGTTGATATAAATACTCAATGTGACTTGAATTTTTAAACTCTGAGCCGCTTCGCCAGAGCAACAAAGAAGAGACGATGGAAAGAGGACTTTTAGATATCAGTGTTAAATTGTATTTGATAACACCTGAGCAGCCTGAAGCTTTAGACAGACATTTAAAGTCCACTTCGAAGAATATAATGCACATAAAGCTATAGACACATGAGTTAAATGTTAAAAAGCGATGTAACATGATGCATAACAAATAATACGTGGGGGGGATCCACACAAATGTAAAAGAAGCTGAAAACACAAATGAAAAATTAGGCATGAACACTGTTTTATCTTCCTGCTCTCATGCACTAACCTGCAAATTGGACCTTTTCTCTCAATGAGCAGATAGATATGAACTAACATGACTGTATATGACCTTTAGTTTGGTTTGGACTGAGAACAGTTAACTCATCTTCCTCTAGCTGCTTTGTGTTCTGTACATGAACAGCACATTTAAGGAGTCTCCGCTTAGAGTCAGATAGCTGGGTCATGTTGTCTGCAGGATACTTGGCCAGTATTGTCCAGTACATTGACCTAGAGGTCCTTCTCTTTCTTCTTAACTTTGGAGCTTCCAGAAGATGGTCTGTCTGTCCTCTCCGCCTGTGATCACTGTGGTGCACAGCTCGTTCATCCACATGGCTGTGACAGCAGCTGCACACACACACACACACTAACAATGAATATGTGCATAATGATCTATTTTTTTCTATAAATCCTTGTGTAACTCTTGGATTTGCTGTTACTCAGTATAAAAAGCAAGATAAACTGTACCTGAGTGTGCAGGGATCCTCTTGGTGACTGTGTTACTGATCAGGTCCCACAGCAGGAGGTCACCAGAGTGTCCCCCACACAGCACCGAGCTCCCGTCCCAGCAGAAACACCTGGACACACACAGGGAGGACGTCCTTTACACTTACAACATCAGCCAGCAGGGAGACTGTGGATCAGCTTTAACTGTCAAAGGCTGAGATTTGTTTGGCACTAGGTTTTCAAAATACATTTACTGGCACTGGTGGAAGGAAACTCATTTAGAAAATCAGAAGCTTTATTACACAGGTAGTATCAGACTGTCAGGCTATCTGAGGAGCTTCAGACACTGAAACCTCTGGCTTTGTTTCAAACTCATCTCAAAGTTAAAAACAATTCTAGAGCCTTTATCAAATCAAATACATTTTACCATTGATTACATTTTGAAAAATAGTTCCAAAATTCCTCCCTATACCCACAACGATCACTGTATATTTTCACTTTTACTTAACCAGCTGTCCATACAAAATTCAGATGTATCATTATTGATGATTATTTAATTCTTGCTTTTTCTGACACCAGGAAACAAAATACATAGTAATGGGACCATAATGAATTGTGATTGGTGTAAATGTGATTAGATTATGGATGAAAATTAAGCATTTTTCAAGAATTATATTTCAATTCAAGCACATTCAAAATCTTGAAAGATTAACAGTTGAAATGAAGCATCTTCCAAACTTTGCTGACTTTGTAAGAAGCCTGTCATCTGTCTCTCACCTCTGCTCCTCCTCAGCTTTCACTGATGAGATCACCATTCCTGTTTGGACGTCAGTAACCTTCATACAGCAGTCAGCACCGACACTGAGAATGTGTCGGCTATCTGAGGAAGCACAAACAGAGTCATTGCTTCAAAGTGGTCTGTCACTGTGTCTGTCACTCAAAAGGTTTTTCTGCTTATGTTACAAAAAACCTAGTATCCATTGCAATGCTGTATTTAAGTCATACAGCTAGATTTTTTTTTTTTTTCAAAATTAAGACAAAGTTACATAATGGTGCCAAATGCTGCCTTGATTGCTGGCACAATAAAGTTTATAAGTTAAATAAATGCCAGAAACACTTAAATTGTCCTCATCTGTAGTAAAGATCCCTGTGAGTCATACAGCAGAAGTAAAAGAACAGCTGCTTAAAGAAGAAAGCAGAACTGATGACTGTGTTCTGTACTAAAGAATCCTTATGACTGGTAACCTTTCAGAGTGAAACAAGAGGAACATCAAGAAGAAAAGTGTGCCAAGTATCTAACAATTGTGAGAGCGTTATTAAGGCTGATTCATGGTAAGACACCGGAGGTCATGGCATTTATTGATCCATCTAACCCTAATATACACCAAATTAAAGGGAGAATGAGAGAAGAAGGAGAGAGAATTAATCAAACCCAAATTAATCAAACATAAAGATGAAACTTCCTTGTTTACGGTTAATGAACAGTAATTAGGAGGCTTTAAAATGACTAATGAAAAGTCAATATGTTACTAATATGCATGCTGGTAAGTGTTCAGTGTTCAGTTCAGTAATTTACTTCATCACCAGAACTCAGAGGGTCGTACTGGCTGGGCTGACACCTACCAGGACTAAAGGCCATGTGGTGGATGGTTCCTGTGTGGCAGTGGACTTGCTGCAGTGTTGTGTAGCTGCTGGTGTCCCAGATGGTGACGGTGCCGTCTTTACAGCCGGACACCAGCAGAGTCCCCACTGGATTCAGACTGATGGTGTTCACCTGCACAGAGTGTCAGAGAGGTGATGTTACAGAAGGAAAACAGGACTGCTGCCAATACTTTTTAGAATCTGACAATAGGTTGGTTTGTTACTTGTTACTACATGTGTTATAACCTGCACATAGTCATGAGAAAGGAAAATTTTCAATCCTGATTTTAAAAAAAAATGTTTTACAGTTTTTTTTTATTTTTTTATAAATAGTCACAGTAGCTAAACATGCCTCCTGCAGGCCTGGATTCACATCTTTTAAAATTCCTCTTGTAGACTCAAGACAATTAGATATAACGTGCACACACTGAAACAGTCAGCCTCCTCACTCACCCCAGCATCATGTTCCAACTCAGCCAGTAACTCAAACTGGGATCTCTTGTGACTGGACGTGCTATCAGCAGCACACTGCCAGACCTGTGAAGCAAACATCATCATTTGTGGCTCTCAATTCTGCATCTGCCTGATACGCCTCATATAGGGTCATCGCTTCATTACACTGCTTTAGAATTTGACCTTGACAGTGGAGTCCCAGGACGCCGTGTACAGCTGGTCATCGAACCAACACATTTTACTGACGGCATCGTCATGACCCATCAGCGTGTCCTGCCGCCTGCCGTATGGGATGGAGTAGAAATAACTGAGGGAAGAAAAAACATCAGTGTGAACTCATGAACATCTGCCTGAAGACCAAATCAAATGTTGATACGTTACATACACATTGTTGTCCCACGAAGAGCACACCACCGTTTTCCCGTCTGCCAGCATCAAACATGATGACAGGGCCTGAAAGATAGTTCATCGTTAAGAGCTAGAATGAGGAATAAAGACAGAGATGGTGAAGTGCAGAGTAAATACAGCTGCATACTGTACCATGTTAGAGAAAGACATGCTCCTCTGGAAGTCCTGCAGCTCTTTGGAAAACATCTTAAGTGTTGAGTCTGGAAGACGGAGTGAACGGTTGAGTGCAACTCTTCACACATTCCCATCAATGAGACACTGCTGCAGTGAGGCAACAGTGACCTCTCTGCTCAAACTGCTTCTCTAATTATTCAATTGTGCATCGTACTGCTTCAGCAGAGCAAATTGTAACTTTTAGTGCTGTGTGAGACACTCTGTTTTACTGGTGTATCCCTATGTGAGCTCCTTACTGGGATGACATCACCTTGCACCATTATTGTAAAAATTATCCACAGCCAGAGGTGGTTGAGCTGTTGTGTAGGCCTGTAACTAGTGATTACTTTCATTATCTAATAAACTGCAGATTATTTTCAGGATTAATCAGTCAATTGTTAGTGAAGTCAAAAAATGATCGTCACAATTTCCCAGGGCCCAAAGTAATGTCTTCAAAAATATAGAACAGGCCAAAACCCAAACACTATTCATTTAAGAAAAGCAGCAAATTCTTTCATTTAAGAAACTAGAACCAACAAATATTTGATATTTTTGCTTGATAAATGATTGAAATGAAATTGATCGACTATTAACCAAGTTGACATGTGTAAGCTTTGAGATGTGAAGAGATTTTGCAGACCTTGGGATGTGGAGAAAATAGCTGCTCCGTCTCTTGTCACAGCGATGCCTGTAACAGCCCTGTGCATTCAACAGAAAGACTCAGTATAAAACACAACACGAGACTTAAATGTGGTAGTTAACATGTACTCAGATTAAGGAAGCAGTCACACAACATACAACGGAAATTCTAAATACGTTCAATGTGTAGTTCGATGTGAGAAAACATGTTTTAATATTTCTAAAGAGAGGGAGATAGTTGCACAGCAGCCACCTGTCCTCAGCAGTGTCCCCACAATACATTTTAATCAGTCACTATTTTCAGAACTCAGCTGCCTGCCACCTTCGAGCTTTGCATGCACTTCCTCATACTTGAACCAAAGCTTTCACTTCAGTCTACGGTTAGAAAAGGCAATTATGTCTGAACTTTATCATTACTGCAGCCAGCTGCACGCCTCCTCACATACTCTTTATGGATCTTGTGGCTGGAGAGAAGTTTCATATTTCCCATGTTCGCCCAGGCCAGTTTCCTGCTCTCCTCGGTCAGGTCCTCAAAGGACGAGTCCTCGCTCTGAGAGGCTGCAAAACAACAGAGGGATAACTGCTGTACATGTATGACATCCTGATGTGTTGGATGGTCATGGATGCAGCTTATTATGACACGTAACTTTTATAGATTAATCAGTGGAAATTAATTAAACTAGCAGCTGATAAGATAGTTTTATTAATTCTGCCTTCTGATTTCAAGTTTTAATCAGAAAGACTTTTGTCCATAAATTAAACTCTTCACTATATTTCATGGATTTCCTCTAAAGACGCAGATCAAATCCTCTAACAGGGATACGGTTTATGTAAATGGGCTCCAAAACTGTACAAATTAGGGATGTAACGATACACTAAAATCACGATTCGATATGGTTCACGATTTTTTGTTCACGATACGATTTTCTCACAATTTTTTTTTTTTTTTAATCAAAATGAGCTAAAGACAAATAATGACCAAATAAAATGATCTTTTATTCTTAGGAAAAAAAATCTTAGAGGTGCTTTCTTTACAGGAACTCTGTAAAACAGTTTGTGTCCTCTTATAAAAAGTGCAACTTAAATGGTCACCTTAAACAACAAAATATGAAAAATATATCCTTTCTTCTCACAAGTAAACAATCTCACAAGTAAACTGGTGTAATTCACTATCTCCAAAAACAAAAGAATATAAAATCTTGACCAAAAAAGAGGTCCTTTCTTTACAAATTACACACTATTTTTGTGTCTTATAAAAAAGTGCAACTGAAGTAGTTAAAAACAAATTCCACATCAAAATAATATAAAAACATAAAATGTCTTCAAATAAAGTAAGACTGGCTTGTGTAGCTTGAAACTTTCAGGTTTCTCTCTCTC
>JARJLU010001828.1:0-12343 GCA_030272975.1 Sparidentex hasta | reverse complement strand
TTTTTTTAAAAAAGGTCTAGTTGTTTCAGACATTTTGATGCAGTAATCTTATCAATAATCAATCTGGCCAGTATTGCTCCAGTTTCCAGTCTCCTGACTACTAGACGCGGCATCAAGTCAACCCTGTAACAGAGCTGGATCGGGTGCTGAAGGGCCCGCCTTCGTTTGGAGCAACCGTCATCATCATCATCATCTACTTCATCATCAGCATCCAAAAATAGCAACAAGACGGAATCACTGTTAAATATGTAGCCTACAATTAGTGCTTAATTATGGTTCTCCAAAAAGGAAAGTCTCAGTTCTGCGAACAGCTTAATGGTAAAAGCCTGTTGGAGTCTGCCGGGGTTTTTTTTCCTGCTTTCTCAAGAGCGCTGGACGACGGTAGAGTGAGTCATGCACTCTCGATGGCACATTCACTTTGAAGTGAAGCCTTCCAGTGTTGAACACACTTCTGTACACTTTAAAGCGTCAGCTAACCGTAATTACAGAACATTTACCTGTTGGTATCTGTTCATGCAGGCAGTTGTGGTTTCATGTGTGAGGGGTTCAGATTTTCTTTTATGGAGCTCACAGGACTGGAAAAATAACACCGTCGACAGTTTGCACTGCGTGTACCTTGCCTTATCCAAAGCGGAGGGGCAACGTTTCTGTGAAGACAAGTCGTCCTTTCTGTCAATTCCGTCACATCTGTTGTATTAGGGTGAGGGGAGAAAAGACAGATGTCGACGCTGCAAGAGTTTTGCAGTTTTATCAAACGTGTTTGTGACAAGGCTGTCATTACGCCGACGCTGTTGTTATTTCCATATAACATTACCAGCCCACTGCTATTCCGAAAAAAGCTCAGTCCCCTCTGCCCACCCAGGTAGAGCACTTTGCGTAAGTCTGCCACTCTGTCTGAGAGCCGCTCACACCACGCCGAGTCTGATTTCCTCATGTTGGCAGCCTCGGACCGCTTCGAGCTGAGCGACTGAGGACGGAGCCGGAGCACAGGGGTCACTGCGAGGGAGAACAGCACTGCTGTTCCAGAAAGCTCCCAGGCTGTGTGTGTGTGTGTGTGAGAGAGAGAGAGAGAGAGAGAGAGAGAGAGAGAGAGAGAGAAGGATCAGGACAAGCTGCTGACGACTCCTGTCAGCACAACACAAGGCCCTGCTGGGGACAGGGATTCAGGAACACACACACACGCACACACACACACACACACACACACACACCAACACACACACACACGCATGCACACGCAGACACACATGCACAGGGCACACAGCCCGGCACTCATGTACACACACTTACCATGTACACACACTTACGCGCTGTGCCAGCTAGCTTCACTGGCAGAGTTGGCAGATTGCTGCAGTATGAAGGGCGCAGGGGACAAGACAGGCAGGCACGCTGGGGATATTTTTGATTAATTAGGTCCAAAACGTTACAGTGAAGAATCTCACCCAGCTGTAATTACTCTCGAAAACAGATGAGCTTTTAACTAAGATACAGCGGAGACAGAAAAAAGTGTAGAGCGAGGCTTCGACCCCACACTGTCAGATAGAGAAGGTCCATCTCTGTCCCCAAAAGTACCATCTACACCGATGTACCTCTGAGAGCTAAATACTGGACCAGGGCCTAAAAGGTACATATATCTTCCCTTATGAATCTTTGAAAGTGTCAAGAATGTATGAAAAAAAGAATGTCATTGAAAAAACTCTGGTGGTGCTGCCCCAGTGACGAGCTGTTGCACCCCTAAACGTACAAATGTAGCACGTTATTTCTGACAGTGCGCCCGTCAATGATGTCATGCTACGGTACGTTCAGCCTTTACCACTAATTCATCTGTGACATTTAAAGCAGATCCTCAATGGATAAGCCTGCTCCCAGACTTCATTAAAGCCTTGTTAATGTCAAACACACCCACAAATATTTGCGGATAATCTCACCGAATTAGCTTTAAAAGAACAAATGCCGTTTCTGGGAAATTTTTTGTCCTTTTCCCCAGAAAGCACTGGATGTGGTTTCATTTTATGATCTTATAGGGCTCGTTATAGAAGGACTGAAAGGCATCTAATGGGACCTCGGTCATTAGCACCCAATTAGGGTAGAAATTGCATTTGATTGCGCATCATTGTGGCGGGGAGGGAGGGTGCATTCGGAAAGTAAAGAGGAGAAAGAGGAAGGAGGAGGACAAACAGAGAGTAGGTGAGGGACGATGTCCGTGCGTTTGTCTTTTGCTTCATGTGCATCCTGTGAATAATCCAATCGCTGAAAACCAGACTCCATTTCCCAAGAAAAACTCAAATGTATTATAGTATAATGCACATTAAAAAAAAAAAAAAAAGGTTGATTCCTGGGCTGCTCATGTTGCAGACTGAATTGTAATTCGATAGGTGTCCTTAAAAGCAATTATGTTTTGATAAAAGAGCTGTGTGTTCCTTTCGTTTTGGGCTTTTGGTTTTTATTTCTCCTGATGAGGGCGACTGTGCTTTAATGTTTAGTGTTTGATATCGAACGCTCATTCAGTTTTTCAGGATTGAGTATATCCGTTTTGATGATAAAGATACATTAAAAAAAAAAAGCAATAATTACTAAAATATCTGATTTACATTTTCCATCTCCACTTAGGACTTGAGCAGTGTGCTTCTCCAAACAAATCATTTACATTTACCTTTGTCCTGACTCATCACCTCTTGTGTTTTCAGCTACGCTAGCAGCATTGATCTTAGCTATGTCAGTGTTGGTCAGTCAGTAAGTGTATTGGTGCCACCACTTTGGCCAAGTCTGAATCTTGACAAATAACTTTTGGATGCGTTATTTTGAAATTTGGCACAGACATTCATGATCCCCAGAGGATGAATCTTACTGACCTTGTGTCTTTCATCAGACATTTCATCATCAACATCAGCTACTGTGTTTGGTCCAAAATTTAACACAGCCATTTTTTTTGTCCCAAGAGGATGATTTATGCTGACTTGGGTTAGTCATCTGTATTTTCATTCAGCACAAGAAAGAGAATATTCTCATTCATTCAGTGAAATATCTCAACATCAGCTACTCGGATTGGTCCAACATCTGTCACACACGGTGATGTTCCCCAGAGGATGAACTGTAATAACTTGGGTTCATCACAATGAAATGAGTAAACTATCAGAGTACTCTGACATCTTTGCTTCCAGATGGACTAAGCTTAAGTTTAAGACCTGCACTTCAGCCTCATGTCCTGTCTTGGTGAAACTGTCGGTGCGTCACAAAGCGGAATAACTGCTTTTTAGCCACAATGCTTCCTGCCCAGATCTCAGGAATTCACAAAAAATATGACCCAAGTTGCAATAAAGTCGAATCATTTGTCAGTCCAGCACAGCATAAAAGTTCTCCTATCACAAAGATCGCACAACCAGCCTCCTAAGCGCGTCAGCTGCACATCAACACATACTCATAACTCACGGGCTGACTGTCTCAAGTTGTTGGTCATCGGCCATCTTCAAATTTTAATTAGCTGGGCACATCTTGTTCGAAAACAGAATGAAAATACTCGTTGAGAGCCAGAATTCTCAGCACTTGGCCAAGTAATTGTTGAGTCACTGGACTGGATCAACAATCCCATCAACAGACTGCAGCAGTGTGTTTTTGTGTCTTTGTGCTTTAGACTGAAAGGATTCTACTTGTGTCTTAGCCACTCGCATCTTTCTACTTGTATCTGCCCCTTTCAATTACAAAGGATACCAAACTTTTACAACCTCTGTAGACTTTTACCCACAGGCAATCAATCAATCAACACTGCTATCATAAGTCAAGAGGCCTTTGTCAACCCAGAGTACAGCAACTTTGGACAACCGCCCAATAAATGCATAAACCTTTATTAGATTTTTTTTTCTTTGCCCTTTTGAGTTGTTCCTTGACTTTTAAAGGACTTTCACAGACTGACTCGACTTTGCGTTTACGGAAAAGACAGGGCGGCAAAAATTCACCATCTTTCCCCTTCACTGAATCCTTCTGCAGTCTCTGAAATAATGCATCCATTAGGCACACACAGGAGACTTATCGAAACGAAACAGCACGGCTGCTCTGTAATCAGTTATTTGTACATACTGACGACTGGGCCAGAAAAGAAGCGGGCACAGCGGTAACTCTATTAAAAATGCATTTAAAGCATGAATAAAACATGCGTGTTTGACCTTACTGAGGTTTAGTATGATGTCAGCAGTCATGTTAAGATTCGCCAACTTCCTGTCAATCTTTCAGGATACATTTTGCTGCCTTGTCAGTGCACATTAGGCCAGATCTTTGACTTCCTGTCACACACACACACCACATATGTTAGCAGTGCAATTAGTAGTGGGTAATCAGTTGTATATCCTCCATCTGGATATGGACCAGAGCCATTGTGGTGATTACACCCAGTCAAGGGCACATATCTGACTGCTTCGCCTCATACTTCGCAGTGAGGAGGAACAGGAACGAGAGTGAAGAGAATCGCATCTGCCACTCTGCTGTCTAGTTTCAACTCTCACGCAGCGGCAGAGATAAAAATAGATGCATCCATCAGACAGCTGACACTCTGTTGTTCCCATGGGAATACCATCAATACAGTGAGAATGTTTTTTTTAGTTTTTTTTAGACGTCAGTGTCATACATTACTGTAACGTAACTGCAGCACTGACATCAGCGAGTCACACTGAGCTGGTGTGAAATGAGGGAGAACCTGACCTTTACCTTTGTCAACACCGCACGGCTCTCTTTGTCTCTCTCTTTGTTGAAGGTAATAGCTGTGGTCGCCTTTCACCATCTTGAAGTTTCCCTCCACGCTCTTTATCTTGTTCCGGGTGCTTTTGATGGTTCTACATTGTTCACCTGCTGCACTTGTCACAACATACAACATAAAATGCACGTTGAAAGGCAAACGAACATGATGGGTTGTAAGGCTGAGGCGATACGGCCAACAGTGTTATCACGATATGTTTTTTTTATATTGATCGATGTCAATAATTATCGAGCTATATATTTAACAATAATAATAATGTTGAATTTACAGTTTTAAGAGTTTAAATTAGGTTAATTATGGTTTATAAAATACATGTATCTATTGTCAGAATGAGTAGATGACAAACGTTCAACAGAACCAACCAACCAAATCTGTTATGCCTGCAGTCTGTCCATTCGGGGAGATGGATACCTTCTCTGTGGCTCTTCCTGAGTCTGTGGACACAGGGTGTCATACACGGTGGGTATTATACATCATTATTTTTAATGACTTGACTATGTCAGACCAAAGCAGAGAGATGTGATGTGGATTTACCATTAGAATCAATTACCCTGGACTGGTCCTAAATCGATACCAGCTCCCAATTGGGCAGAAGTATAATAGTGATCATCTCCTACACACTCTGCACTGTTGCCGGGACCGTTATTTTTTTTTCTTTAAAAAAAGTTTTAAATGAACTTTTTTTTCCATTTGTGAAGCCTTTCGTTAAAGGAGCACTCTGTAGTTTTGTTGAAGAAATGTTCATGAGAAGAGAAAGATCTTCATTGGCTGATTTTCTTCTAAACAAACTAAATAAACGAACTGTCTTTGTTTCCATGACTGAATAAACCTGGATAAACAAACTGAGCAAGGTCTGAGACAAGGTTTTACTTTGTTTACATGTGGCGGACCCTGCCACCTTTCTTCAAACAGTGTTCTGGGACCTTATTTTCTTCTGAGAACAGCTTGTTTGTTCTCTTAGGAAAAAAAAAAGTTTGTATTATTACCTCATTCATATTGTAATATTAAAATACTTCTCTAAAACTACAGTGCTCCTTTAACAATGTTGTATGTGTTCATTGGCATAGTGATTGTAGTTACATTCTGAAGACTGTACTGAAATGCTCTGAAGGTCAAGCTCAGGGCTCCGCGCAGGCCCGTAAAGTTCTTCCACTCCAAACAGAAGAAAACAGTTCCCGAAGGAGCTTTTGTGTGTGGGGTCATTGTCATGTATCCGTCCATCTTATAAGTTGAGTTATGAATCTCCTTAAATTGTTCCAACAGTACTGTGCTGCCTGTGGTCCCTTTAACCCACTGAATTCTCCATAGTTACCATGCCTCCCCCTCACCAAACAATTTTATCTTCTGCCATCTTATCCACGATGGGTCCAGTAGGACGGACAGAAAACTACCGACGCTCGTTATTAAGCTGCGATGAAGAGCTCGGGCAGCGGGTGTAACTTTTCCACAAAAGCAGAACAAGGCTGCAACTGTGCAGCGTTGACCGTGGAGAGCACCGCCAAGGACGCTCATTTGATATGCATCACCGGAAAGTTAAAGTAAGTAAGTAAGAAGGAAGAAAGTGAGTGGTGATGAAGGAGTCTGTGTGTCCCCTGTGTCCTCTGTGTTTTTTTTCGGCTTTCTGTTTATGTGTGTGTGTGTGTGTGTGTGTGTGTGAGAGAGAGAAAAGCAAAGATGAGTAAAGATAGAAGTAATATTATGAGCTTTTTCTTATGGAACATGCAGTTTGGAACATGAACTTTGTGGTTTGTGGTGAACCACCGATCAGCCAAAGTCGTCGGGCCTTGCTTAGAGCTCTGAGATACTGCAGGATGAAAAACAGCCGGACTGATGTGACAGCATCACTGAAGTCTGCCTTCTGTATCACACTTGTTCCTTCAAACATGTTAAATGTCCCTTTGTCCCCTTCATGAGACGAGAAAACCATCCCAAATAATGAGATCACAAAAGTTCAGTCACATTTCAAACCTTGCAACACCTGACTGTAAATGCATCTCATCATGCGTGTTGTAACCCCTTTAGATCAAACCCTCACCGCTCTACATACCCCTACATCATTGGGAGAAACAGGTATGTTTATTACACAAAGAAGAATATCTTCATGTATAATGGTTGCCGAATAAACAAATAGGGCCGAATAGTTAAGAATGTGTTGCAGACAGACTTTCACTGAGTTCATACAGGTTCTCCTGATGCCACAAGTCTCAAAACTGAACGTTTTTCAAGGGAGTCTGGTGACTTTATATACTCTTCTTTCTCCAGACAAGTAGCCTGCATCAGTTACTATTAATGATAATGTTTACCGTCAGTACGTCGTGTTCTTTAATACAGCTGGTGTTAATGGTGGAATCGGTTGAAACAGTGTTCAGACAGCTGCTGGGAGGTCAGACCCACTTGGGATACGGAAGCACACAGGATGCATTTGAAACACAAAAAAACAGGCAGGTTTTTACAGCGATGCCGCAACAAAGTGACACAAAAAGGTAAGAAACACTTTAATGTGTTGTATTCAGTGTCAAACTTTCAAGAAGGCGCCGATGATGGGGACATTTTGCTGCAGCCGCTTCTCACAGTTTGTAACAACTAAGCGTGTCTCAATCAACGGAATAACAGCAGACCAACAGGTCAAACGTTGCCCACACTGGCCCCGCCTACGTTGATGACATCACAGTACCTTTTTGGAGACTCACTCAGGCCTCAAAACTCTGATGCAAGGTGTCGCCGCTTCCTCCCTCACTAACTCACTCATCCCGACAAGCAGTTTTCCAGAACTGTGCAGACCAGCCATCCAACCATTCGCCCGAAGAGAACTGTTGCTTTAATGTGAGGAATGCTGCTTAACCACAGGGACTGGCTCCTGACACCAGACAGCTTTCCTCACAGATTAGATATCAGTGAGGGAAAAAAAAAAAAAAAAAAAAAAACTCAAAGAACAGTGTGTACTACAGCGTGTGCCAGAGATGTTGACAGAGCTGGAGATGAAAAAGACCTGAAGTCAGAAAAGGTCAAAGCTATTTCATGCTCTGAACAGAACGGATTCTCGCCCATGCGTCCGTGCAAGCCCCACCTGTGGGTTGTCCTCCATGACACAGCGGATCTTCTCCACCACGTCAATGCGGCGCTGGCGATGCAGGGCGTTGATCAGCTTGGCCAGGTTGGCATCGCTGTCGCGGATGGTCCAGTGCTGCAGCGCGGCGTACGCCCGCTCGTGATCTGACGAGTAGCCGTTTGAGAAGGCGGCGACCTCCCTCTCCGTGGCGTTGGCCAGCGACTGATACATGTCTATCCACTGGGTGCCCACCTGAGCCGCCACCAGCTTCAAGATATCCACCCCTGGGCAGAGAAGGAGAAGGAAACATTGTGAATTATTTGTTCAACCACTAATCAGCCATTCACTATAAAAAAAAAGGGGAGGAAAATGAGACTCAGATGACTGCTGGATTTCCTTGTAATTGAAGAATGTAGGCCAGTGGCTGTAAGCTGTGCTAACTAACAGGATGCAGCGGCAAACAAATTGCCTCATTTCTAAGTAATGTAGTCCTCATGCTCACGCTCCGCACAAAACACCATTGTTCTCTCTCTATCATTACACTTCACGTCTGTATGCTGTGTGCATAAGAGTGACTCTGGAGTTAGATTCTTTCAGCGTATGCCACTAGTTCGTTATGTAAAGGAACCTGTAAACTGACTGACTGACTTTTCCTCCGTTGCCACCATCCAGCTAACATTTGGGGGAAAATGTGGAGGGAAATGTCAAACAACTTATTGGTTGATGGCTACAGATCATGGCTGCATCATTTTTTTCATTGTATGTTAGCATTAATTTTACAGCTGTGATTAAATGTACTTAAACTTACTTGCAAATGTACTCATTAACTCTGTACACATGCGCCACCGTGCAAGCAGCCTGATGCGGTCGCCCCCGCTTGTTTTCGTACTTTGAGACTTTTGAATGGGAGCAGCTGCAACACAAGCATTTTCCCTTCAGGTATCAATTAAGTACTTGATTAACCGCTGTACTTACTTGAAAAAAAAAATTAAGTTTTTCCATTTTCTGAAACTTTAGACTTCTACTCTACTGTTGTACTTTTACCCCACTACATTTATTAGATAATTTTAGTAGCTAGTTACTTTGCTGCATCAGAATCACAATTGGCTGGACTAATAAAAGGCATGCAATACATACATAAGTAAATATACATATGCTTTACATTTATCGTAAGACTTTCACTGAATTTCACTTTTGCCGGCGTAATGTTTTTAAAGCAACATATGAATTTTGGGTACTTTTTACAACACTGGTTCAAAGCAAAAAAATCTGCATTTTGCTGTAATTGCAGTACCAACATACTGAAGTACATTTACTTCCAAAATTAGACTGGGAATTACTTTGATGATTGAAATCAGCAGACCCTCTCAGACATAAAGCTCTACTGCACAGCTTGTGCAGACGGAGTGCTTTCACCGTCATGTCGTCCAACTAAGTCATGAGGCCAGTGGCACCCAAGGAGCAGAAAGAATCTCCTCGGTGCAACAGATCCACCTCTTAACACCTTGGCTTTCCAGACGCACGCTACGGATTGCACATACGCGCGAGGTGTTGCAAGACGAAGCATGTCATGCCATCAGTCTTGCATCTCCCTGGATCAGCTGGGGCCGTCTCGTATTTCCGTCTGTAGACGAACACCTGGTGTGTGGTTGGCAGGTCCTGAGGACAGACAGCTGTTGAGCCACTGCAGAATCTGATTCTTGGGAGCTTTTTTTTTTTTTTTTTTTTGCGATTACGCCAAACACGTCAGGTTGGACCTCATTCTAATCGATCACAGGGGAGATTGTTTGTAGGTTGACCTTCCCGAGAATCTTTCAAGCCAGCATCCGCCCCAAAACTGAATCGGACACTCAGTAGGAGGGCTGAACAGTCCCAGTGCTTCAGGATTTATAAGTTTGTTTTCTTTTTTTCGGTGAGAATTTGGTCACACCACCGTTTTTTTTTTTTTTCGAGAAAAAGCAGGGCTTTTATACAGAAGTCACATGGACTCACAAGTGCTACGTTGTGTAACAGCACAGGAAGTCAAAAATTGTAGCCTATGGGAAGAGGTCAAAACAAATACTTTAACAGGAAAAACATGATGAAGTCAAGGATCTGTCAAGACTTGTTAGCCATCTGGTGCTAAGAATCCCTAAAGAAATACCAGAACATGGGGATCAGGTAAGATAGTATTTTACTCTTGAATCCATTTTGTCTTTCTATTAAGAACATAGCTGTCTAATGTTCATAAATCTACATGGAGTTATATTATATTTTGCCATCTAGGATTTTCTGCTGTTGTTTTAAATCACATTTCTTTTGAAAGAGTGAGGCCAATATGAGGAGGTTCATACCCTTAGCATACACAAAGCCCACTTAATACCTATGCCATTCAATCAGATAGTGTGTAAATGTAGCTGTGAACAGATTCAAATCTGATTGCATCAGTAGAGACTCTTAAGTAATCCATATTTCTTCAAGGTGTACGTATGTCATTGAGAGGTCTGTGGAAAGAGCCACCTACTTACAGCCACTCCCTACTTACTCATGGTCTGTCCTCTGGGACAATATCGGCTGATGTGACCCAGATAATTATACTGACAGGAAGAATAACGGTTCCAATATGTGGATATTTATCTGCGGATTCCTGATCAGTGCAAACACTCTATGAACTGCTCGACTGAGAAAGCAGGTTATTACGACCCATATTTCGTTTCTTGATAAGCAGCGACCTCCAGTGGCTATAGTAATTCCTAGCAGGCAAAGGAGGAAGTCAGGCAAGGTAGTATAAAGAGTAACAAAGTCTGCATGGAGGAGGTCGGGGATGTGTGGTTGGGTCAAACAAAGAACAACAATTTGGTCATTTAGGGATTGAGGATGTGCTAGTATTGCAAAAGGAGTGTCACAAGTGAGAGGTACCGTGCAGAGGTCAAACTTTTGTCTATGTCCATGTGTTTGTGTTGGTTTATGAAGAGGTGTTAAAGTTAATAGTCAGTAGGCGATTTGAGGGGGGGGTGCTGTCCCCCTTGTTAGCAAAATGACCAAAAAGCATCCCCCTTGTTAACCTGACATCACTCTCCTTCCCCTAGTAGCAGATAGTATGTTACAAATCACAAGCGGCCACGATCAGCTCCGGTGCACTGTGGAGTAAAGCCAGGCACGGCTGCTTTGCGATCCGGCTGCCTGGTTTATTTTTAACAAAAGCCACAACAAGCTGCACTGGGCAGATCAGGACCAGCAGTAGGTCAGAGACACAGGAACGGCGTAGAGCATCCGGCCAATTTTCAAAAGAAAACACCCTGTGCAGACGCCCTATTGTATAAAAACGAAAAATTACCAGATCAACAAAGTTGGGCAGGCAAAAGGCTTCTGAAACGTTCCTGCTATGAATCTTGTTCTTTTTATACATTCATGGTATGATGCCGTGCGGAGGGCGGAATAAAACCTGTAGCAGACGCACATGATTATTTTCAGTAATGTTCAAGTTTTTTCAGAGATGAGTTTTTTGCTATTTCTGTTCTAAAACTAAATGTTGGTGCTGGTTTATAGTTTAACCATTAGTGAGGTAGCTGTTACATTCCCTGACACCAGCTGTTTTATCCCCCGTTGAAACTCACTCTGTTGGAATGACTTTCTCTATTCTGTATTTGCAGTTTTTAAATATAAGTTCTCCATATCAGACAACATATATGCTGATACCAATATATATGTGATATTGGCTGGGCTTTACTATTTTGCACAATGTTCATTGTGTGTCCTTCAAGGAATTTAGACGGTAAAAATTTACAAGGGGTCATGTGTGTCATGTAACTTAAAAAGACCCTGCTTGTAGTGTATTGTTAGAAACATGAGAAAACCCTGCCGGAATAAACTTAACTGGATAAAATGGAATTGTAGAATTAGAAATGTCGCAGTTATGTTTGAGGTGTCCTGCAGTAACGTCCTGGTGTACATAGGGGTGTCGGGGCAGGGTGGTGCTCCCACTGAGCCGTCCCCCCTGTTAAAAATGTGCAAATATGCAACAAATAGCTAGCTTGTGTCTGAGACATAATGTTAGCATGTAGACATCAGTGAATTAACAGTTTACCCCTCCAACTAGACTCAGTCAAGTCAATTGAACTCAAACGTCTCGGTTTCTCTGCTATGAAAGTGTGACTGGTGTTCCTAGCTCGCTGTGCTGTAGCGTTAGCGTCGTTAAATGGATAAAGATGCTGTTAAAGTTGTTAGTAATCCGTGATGACAATCTACAAACCATCTGATGGCAAATGTCCATCAGACCAGGGAGAGGCCCTGTGGTTTGGGTGTAGTCTCTTTATTTCCCCATTCTGATGGTATGTGGGTAAAATTAGACAACAGCTCAATCAAGTCTTGTAGGTTTATTTACGTCCTCTAACTATAAATATGCAGTGACTCATTATGGTGTTCAGCCTAAACCTGTTCAGGTGCATACATGAATGATGGCCATGCCAAAGAGTATTAAATCAGAGTTTCTCCTCCTGGTCTTTTCTCTGCATTATCTGGTTCAATTTCCACACTATCACACTCACACACCCTCTCATCCAATTCCC
>JARJLU010001827.1:0-14380 GCA_030272975.1 Sparidentex hasta | reverse complement strand
TATTGCAGAACTGAAAGATTACCAACACAAGGTGGATAAAATATATTTGTTACCGCGTATTTGTGTGTCCTGAGTATAAAAACAATATTCTCAAATATTTTACAACACACTCATGTATGAGCTGTCTATAGTAAGAGTAACACTGAACAAAAAAAGGCCTAAGTCATCATGATCAATGAAGAAGAAGTGTTGTCCATTCATCATAGTGTTTTACATTGAGTACATCAGTGTTCAACTGGTTCTTCTAAATGTGTATTCATTTGATGGTTTGTGTGTGCCATTTGAAAACAAAATACCATTTTGAGAAGAAATAACATTGTTTTGAATGTAAAGTTTCATTTTGCAGGAGAATTGAGGGGTTTTGCCCATTGTGTGTGTGATTTTTGATTTGTGTGTAGAGTTCTGAGAGTATGAAGCATGCTTTCAGAAAATGTGTGTAAACAATTGAGAAAAACTGTAATCTATATGAGTTTGAACACACCACATTTCTTGAATTCACTGAATTCATTAAAAAGGAATGTGTTGTTTAAGATAAATATTGAGCCAACCACCAAAAAAAAGAGCAATTTTGTGAACTCAAAATTCCCCTGCTCGAGAGTAACGCAGTAAAACCTTTCTCATTTACACTAACTTATCATACGAAAATGATAAAAAATAAAAAAACAAACAAATAAAAAAAAGATGTTTCGCTGCTCTATGATTATCTATTCAGAAGTTTGGTGAGTTAAAAACATAACAGCAGTCGGTGCAGCCTCCTCCTGTTCTGCACCCGGGTCATGAAATCACCTTCAGAACACATTTCATCTGTCTCCCTACCAGAGTTCAAAACATTGATTTAAAAAAAAAAAAAACCTGTCTGACCGAAGAAGAGGGCATTTGCTATTCCTGAGCTGGTATCTTTTATCCATTGTCTATCCATTGTCTATTTTTAAATGTGCTCCTTTTTCACTTCCTTCATACTTTGTAACAGGGTGCTATTTTGGCCAGGTCCCCCTCAACAAAGAGAGTTTTGTCTCAAGGGACTTCCAGGTTGAAGTTAAATAAATAAATAAACTTCCTGGATGGCATCTACAGAAGTTGAGAACATAGCAGACCAAGTTTTCTTCCTGCCAGTGGACCACAGTACTTTGTATTTGTAATCTTCTGTATATGCACAGTACAATGTGTTTGTTCTCATTCAGTGATGAAAGAGCTGACAACAGCACAGTCAGTTCACTTTTCTGCAGACCACTCATATGTTCACACGTGTTTTTTCATACACACCCTATTCACATTTGTACAATGCCTGGCACATCACGTTAACAATACACAGCACAGTATGTTTATGACTGGACTTTCATATCAGGATGTGGTGGGTGGGGGAGGGGGTGACCAGCGACCACAGTGACACCACTGGATACTCTCAAGGTGCCTTTGGGATAATCCCAGCTGTGTTTGTGGAGACAAAGACTGGATATTTCTTAGGCAATTGGAAACATTGCAAGCCGTGTTTTTCAGCATGAATACAAGATATTTTTAGGGACATTGTCAGCCTTGTTTGTTGAGACAGACTGGGTATTCATGAGACGATTTCAGGACATCGCCAACCATGTTTTGGGGGACAGAATTAGATATTTTTAAGGTGACTAAGACGAATTGCCAGCCTTGTTTGTGGAGACAGAGATCGGACATTTTTACGGCAACTTTAGGACAATGGCAAGTCGTGATTATGATGACGGAAACTTGATATTTTTAAGGCGACTTTGGAGGATCGGCAGTTGTACTTGTGGAGACAGAAACTGTTTACTATATATGCAACTAGAGGACAATGTCAAGTCGTGTTTGTGGAGATAGAAACTAGATATTTTTAAGGTGACTTTGGGGCATCGCAAGCTGTTTTTGTTGAGACAAAAAATGGGCATTTTACAATGACTTCAGGACAACGTCAAGTCGTGTTTGTGGTGACAAAAAACAGATATTTTTCGACCTCTGGAAATCTCAAACTGCATTTGTGGTGACGAAAATAGGTATTTAAAGCCAAAAAATTCTCTTTTTCCACACCCTGACCTTGTGGTTTTCTTGCCTAAACCTGACCAGACCATAAGCACAGTGTTATCACAACATACATTTGCAAATTGAACCTTTAACGTGAATTGCAACATAAAGAGATGCGCATTTTCATATCACATCAGTGGTTTACAGAAATGTTTATCCTGGAGAGAAGTCATCATGAACCCCCCCCACCACCCTCTGTTTTCATGTTTCTCAAGGTAGAGGGACAAACTGCTCTTTGCAGCAGCTACCTCGGCGTTATCATATGTTATGTAAATATATAAGAATAGTCAGTTGGGAAATTCATTACCATGGCAACAGATTCCCTTCACAGTATTGAGTGTTGGCAGTCAGCGAGCGTAGCGTGTGTGCATGTGTCGGTGTGTGTGTGTGAGGGCTCAAGAGCAAGTTCGAGGAGAGGACAGACTCATATGCAAATGAACAACAAAAAGAGAGAAAGGTGATGTTTTCCTGCGAGAGATATTTGCTTTTATTTAATGGTAGAGTTTCAGATGGCAGTATGATGGCAGTTCCAGACGCAAATGTACACACAAACAACGCCTTACTGTACGTTTAAAGGTTGGAAGGTGAGAAGGAGGGAGACAGGAAGAAGATGTGACACAAGGATAAAGAAAGAGAAACAGGTGTGTGTGTGTGTATGTGTGTGTGTGTGTGTGTGAGATGAGAGAAAGGGCGGCCAATCTTCACACTTTTGTGTCACCAGATTAAATCTTCACTTACCTCATGGCTCGGTGAGTGCCTCCTCTCAGATCTCACGCCTGTCGGACCGGAGAAATTGCAGGCCACCCTGTGACCTGGGAGTCCCACGACTGATCTCAGCTCCCACGAGCCGCCCACAGGTTCGACCTGGACTGAAGTGAACGTGAGAAAGACTCTGGATCTGTGCCAAGTGAACTGAGACCTGCTGTGGGAGGTCTTCAGATGAAAAATAAAACTCCAACCTCTGAGGTTTAGAATACAGCCCATCTGTGGCTCCGTTCACTTCCACTTCAACTGTAGTCCTTAAAAGATAAACAGAAGAACTGCCGATGTTAAGCATTCCAACCCATTGTTTGCATTGCTTGTATCATCTTTTATTATTCAACTTTAATCATTTTGACGTCACATATTGTACTGCTGTCTTAGTGTCTGAATCCATTTTTGTTATATAATATCCTATTTCAATCACTTGTAAAGCACTTTGAAATGTATATATAATAAAAAATATAAATAAAGTTTGATTGACTGATTAATTGATTGATTTACAACACTGAAACAAGGTGCAGTATAAAGAGCTTATCATCAAATGTTTAATACAGAGGAAAAGAAAGAACATCCCGTGTTGCAATCAATCACTCAGATAGCATTAAAATGCACAGAGCTGCAGGGAAATAATCTACGATTATTGTCTTAAAACCAGCAAATATACAGTGTAATCCATCAGTGTTCCCGTCAATAAACATGCCGAGCGCTGCTGTCTGCCACAGTGTATGTTTTCATATCAACACTAGGAGGTGCCAGATTACTTCCATCTTCCCCTCAAGGCTGCCTGTATTTAAAGGATAAGTTCACCCAAAAATGAATATTCAGTCATTATCTACTCTCCCCATGCAGAGGGAAAGTGGGGTTCATTTTTGTAGTCCATAAAACATCTCTGGAGCTTTACAGCAAAATAGCGTTGCAGCATTTCACTCAAATGTTAAACTACGACAACAAATGACAAAATGAATGAAATAGAGGCATCGTTGGGTTCAACACACAATTTATCATCAGCCAAACATCTACAGCACATTAATAAACAATAAAGGCCTCACTCCATTCATAATATATTTATCATTATCTGACTGAAGGAGTGACATCACTTTGAACGTTGTCTTTCTTCAGACATGCACCAGCTTTCAATAACCAGTAGATGTCACCCACATGTAGCCTGAGAAACCACACACAGCGGGAACCTCCTGTGTGAACTCCACCACACTGATAATAGACAGACAGCGTTGGTGTTAATACAACTAATAAGCTAAAACTGACATTCAAGTTACACATTTTCCCCTTTAACTTACTTGAGCATGACAAGAAAATGAATTAGTTCAGACAAGCAGTTCAAAAACCTAAAAAAATGTCAGTCCTTGGCACAAATGGGTTAAATCAAATCACTCATACTGACGCCTATAAACCAGACTCCCATTGATGTTTTGTTTTAAAATTCAGTTTTTTGTCACTCGTGCGTTAATTTACCACTGTGGTGTGAGAATTAGGCTGAATGTTGGCAGAATTTCCTGATTGTTTACAACAGGAGACATCATGATAAAAAAAAAACTTGAGAAGAAAATCACCATAAAATCAAATCAGTCATTTATGAATGTAAACAGATATGAATATTCCACCTATTGTTAGCGGAATGTCAATTAGTCATGATGTAAGGTGACACTGACTCCTCGGATTGAAGTTTCACTTCAAAACACCCAAGGTGAAGATAACTGACCTTTTTTGGGGGACTAAAACGCTAAATCTCCTTTACATTTCTGCCCCTCCGGATGATGACACCATGTTAGGGTGTGACCCTGCCCTCACACTGACTCTTCATCAGCGGAGGACTGGACCTGAAACACACTGATCCACTCATTCAAACGTTTCTTTCTTTTTTTTTGCTTGTTTTACTAAAAAATGGAGGGGAAAAAAAAAGAAAGGTGTGCCAGTAAATTGAACCCGATTGACATTGTGAGCATGATAAGCCGTCCCTTTTTCTATTTTCTCATTCTTATTTCTCTCTCTGTGTGTGTCTCTCTTGTCCTGCCCCATCTTCTGGCCCCTTCTCCGCAATCTGTGCCTCTGCCACCTTTGGCACCAGCCCGCCCACCGGCACCTGTGCCAAGCCTGGCAACCCAAACCAAGATGCTCTGCTTGGCTCAGTTCAATTGACTCGTTTAGGCAATTGCACCCTGACTCTGATCTTTATGGCGGGTCCCTTATTTATCCCGGGCCCTTTGTGTTTTCCCATCTTATGAATTGGAAAGATAGAAATTTATTGCCTTGTAGCATTTTTCAATGGGGATTTATCTGCTCCTGGTGGCCTTTCCTTAAAAAAAAAAAAAAAAAAAAAAAAAAAAAAAAAAATTCAATAAACGATGTGGATTATGTGGGGTTGTCCATCCACTGAGTACGATCCAATAAATATGTGAATGATGTCATTGTAAAAACTGATCATTATAGGATTACTTTAATTATTCCTCCAATAAAGGGATTGTTTTCCTAAACCTTCTATATGAGATTAACCCCATTTCTCCAAAAGATGGAGACTAACAGAAGCCGTTTGAATCCAGTCCGTTTCTTTCTTTCTTTCTTTTTTTTTGTGCCATTCACTCCTTATTCCATTTTCTCTTTCAGCTCAGTGACAGATGGCGAGTCCCTCTCCCCCAGGGGGAAGCCAGTCTCTGTGAATGCGGCCGCATGTCAATCACCGGCTCTCATGTGATGGCTCTTGCCAATGACGTGCCAGCCATATGGGCCTGGCATCAGAGCTGGTATGTAACCCACCCAGTCCTGCCTCTGAGGTGCCACACGGCTCCCTCCACGCGTTCGGGCTCGGGATAGCAGCAGCAGCAGCATCAGCATCAGAGAGGAAGAGAGAGAGAGAGAGAGAGAGAGAGAGAGAGAGAGAGAGAGAGAACGAGAGAGAGAGAGAGAGAGAGGTGTGAGAGCAGGAACACAGCGCCTCGCCTGCACAAGCATCCGTGCAGGGCGTGTGGATGTGATGCCCACCCGGAGAGAGATGGTGTAAACAAACCCGCTTTGCCCCGTCACTGAGCTCCACCGCGGAGGTAAGGTGACCGCGTCTCCGATCGATATCACGACTGATCGGGATATGGATCGAGTTTGTTTTTTTTCCCCTCTTTCTTTCTTTCGTTCTGTCTTTGTGTGAGCGTCTGTTTGTGTGCGCAGAGGGAGGAATGAGAGGCAGGGATAATTGCTTTTAATCGAATCTCGCGCAGCTTTTCTCCTGATCAGATTTATACATCGTCTTTTTATCGCAGACATTGATGAACTTGGCTTTTATTGCTTTCATACATCTAAAAAAAAAAAGAAAAGAAAAGAAAAGAAAAGAAAGAAAATTGCAAAAAGACATTCCGCAGCTTTTTTTAAATTCAAGAGTCTCCTTTGTGTAACCTCAGGGAAAAAAAACGAGCACCGGACTGTGTATTTTATCATATTTTATTTGTGCGCGTGTGTGTGCGTGTTTGCGTGCGTGAGTGCGCACGACGACGCGCGTCAGAGCACCGTGGGGGTAGAATTCTCCATAGAGATACACGGGCTAATTGACAAGGTATTGGTTGGCATTAATTACATTGTGCTTACAAGATTAGAAAAAAAAAAAAGGAAAAAGAAAAACGTCCTTCATGGACTCAGTGCGCACAGCTGAGCTCAGATCAGTGGGAGAGAAAAACTCAGGGAAGATTTTGGGGGTGTTGCAGATTTTACACCGGGTTTTAATCCCACTTTAAAACCTCAACTTCAGCATTTTTAAATTCGGATTATTAGTCGCTGTGTTACCAGGGATTTAAATTTGAAAACGCTCCCGATGAGTAAGTTTTATTTTAAAACAAATGATGATGTTACATTAAATCGTGGCCTAGTGACAGTTCCAAGGCGGCTTCTGTTCACCTAAAACCTTTCAATCAAATTGAAATCTAAGAGACAATCTAAGTCAATTGGGCTCGTCGATCGCGTCGTCTTTTTATCTTCATTAATCCTTCTAACGTGTTACTGTCTGTTTCCATTATCATCCATCATGCCTGCATTTATGGACAATAAAGTTTTTCGCATCCTGAATCAGTTATTTCTGACGCAAAACTGTTGAGCAAAGACGGATTAAAGTTCATTAAACGAATGTCGGATTAGGGTTTTTTGTTTTTGTTTTTCCCCCCTGTGGCCTACGTGGTGTCCGGAGTCTGATCCCGGACACGTTTTACAAAATCTGTATTCCCTTTTCTCAGATATCTGCGACACTGTTGTGCAGAATTAAGTGCATTTTTAAAAAAAATAATGCTCTCCTCTGAAGCGAGACTGAAAACCTGTTAACTGAGAGATTGTTTTTAATAATATAATAAAAAAGAAGATCAGCTGTGGATGCTGTGGTCCTGTGCGCGGCCTCGCTGTGCTGGAATTCCTCCACGGTGGTATAATTTATAGGACGGAGGAGGGACCCGCACCCCTAATGCGTCCCTGGGGGGCCCTTCTGAAGCCGGGTCGGACTGCTGAGGGCAGAGGGATCTGACTGCTGCTTTTTAAGCGATTAATATCATCTGATATTTATGCTCATTTTTTAACAATGTTCAAGACCCTCAGTGGAGCCTCTCTTACATCCAGAATTAAAACGTGGAGGTTTCTACTCGTTTTAAGGCCCAATTATTTCAGTTCAAGTCAGACTAAATATGAAAAGCGTAGTTTCATGTTTTTTTTTTTTTTGTTTTTTTTTTAAATCAATATTTCCAGTAAACACATTTCAGACAGTGTGCCTGGAGGTTTATTAAATCAGGCTCAAGGCGAGAGAAACGTGACCTGTAAATGAGCACGTGTGTAAAAGCGGGGCTGCAGTAAGGACGTGACAGACGGTCTGAACTGAGTGATAAGTGCCACACGCGGTTCCAGATGCAGCAGGGTAATAATGGTGGCGTGCTGTCCCCCCGGGGTACGGCCTCGCAGGGACGCACCTCAGCAGCAGCAGCAGCAGGTTGCCAAACAGTCCGGTTAAAGCTTCGGCTGTCTCTCTCTCTCTTTTTTAATTTCTTTTTTCAGGTTGCCTGCCACGATGTTGAGCCGTCTGTTCAGCGAGGTGCTGCCGGACGTCCAGAGGCTCGCGGCCGACTGGGTGGAGGACAACGAGAACGACGACTGCAAGGACAAGGACGACGAGCACGAGCCCTGCCACCTCGGGGACGACGACCTGGACGAGCCGCTGGAAGGCAGCAGCCGGGCAGAGTCCGAGATGGCCGGCGACGACGACGAGGATGACGACGCCGAGGAAGAGGAGTGCGAGGATGAGAACAGCGGGGACAAGCCCAAGAAGCGCGGCCCAAAGAAGCGCAAGATGACGGCGGCGCGCATGGAACGCTCCAAGGTGCGTCGGATGAAGGCGAACGCGCGGGAGCGCACGCGCATGCACGACTTGAATTCCGCGCTGGACAATCTGCGCAAGGTGGTGCCGTGCTACTCCAAAACACAAAAGCTCTCCAAGATAGAGACTCTGAGGCTGGCCAAGAATTACATCTTGGCCCTTGGGGAGATTTTACGCAACGGGAAACGTCCAGATGTGGTGACCTACGTGCAGATGTTGTGCAAAGGCCTGTCCCAGCCCACCACCAACCTGGTGGCAGGCTGTCTGCAGCTGAACACCAGGAACTTCCTGACTGAGCAGTGCACAGATGGAGCCCGCTTCCACATGCCCAGCTCCCCCTTCTCCGTCCACCCCTACTCCTACCGCTGTTCCCGCCTCTCCAGCCCGCACTACCAGCCCGGAACCGGTGCGATTAACTTGCGGAGCCATTCCTACGGTTCAGGGTACGAGGGGGGTGTGTACCCGCCGGGCGGGACGTCCCCTGACTATAACAGCCCGGACTACGAGGGCCAGCACAGTCCGCCCGTGTGCCTGAACGGCGGCGGCGGAGGCGGCGGCCTGTCCGGGAGACAGCAGGAGCCGTCTGAGACTGACAGGAACTATCACTACTCTATGCATTATTCCGGACTGGCCACGTCTCGACCCAGCCACAGCCTCCCCTTTGGGCCCTCGGGAGCGCGCAGCGGAGGTGCGCACTCGGAAAACATTCCACCTTTCCACGACGTGCACTTGCACCACGACAGGGCGCCTCCGTACGAGGACCTCAATGCTTTTTTCCACAATTGAGCGCCCTTTCATTAAGACGTGTTGATCTTCTAATGACAATCCTATAACGTGTAATATTTTGTTTGGGAACCAAGAGCTTCTGAGAGGATGAGAGACGGAATTGGCAGAAAAGAGCCCCTGATTACCTTCTGTATTCTACTGATGTCATCCCTATACTGTTGTACTTCCTATCAAAGTGTGTCCAGTATTATCCTGTATGCAGAATGAGTGCAACTGACCTAAAAGATGTATAGGCCTAAACATGTTATGACACGAACCGCAGAAATAAAAAAAAAAGTTTTATAAATGTCTGATATGATTGAACAAATCTTCTCCTGGACATCTGGGGGACGTGTAGGCCTCACTTAAATAATCTGAGATCAGAAGGTCAAAAAGAGCCCTCACATACACACACACACACACACACACACACACACACACACACACACACGCAAAAATGATCAGGAGTCATTTATGGATTTAAAAAATAAAATGAGATACAACAAAAAAAAATAGAGAAAGTGGTTTTTTTTGGAATGTCAAATACAGTTTACCTCATTTTCTTCTGTGTGAAGGAAACATTAAAATTGCTTCTCACTGAGGTTTAGCTCTGGAATCTGTGCAGCCTCCATCTTTATTAGACAAGATGAATTCATTTTGCTTAACTTCTGATGAATTCCAGCAGAAATCATCTGAAAAATCACCCTGTCTGATGTGCATGAATGTGAAATCCTCTATTCAGCGTCCCAAATTAAGAATTTAAAAGGCTTAGCTAAACAAAATGGATTATGGCCGGAAAATCAAAATAGAACACAATACATCCTCTTCACTTATTTCCAGCAGATGTAAGAGCCTCGGTCTGTCGAGTCTAAAATATCTAAATAACTCAGCAAAAAAAAATAATAAAAAAAAGAAGACGCATACAGGCCCGCGTTATAGGCCAGTTAGATGAACAGCTGCTTATAATCGAGGTCAAATTTGACAAAACGTCTGTCCTTAAATAATCAAACAAACACTGGACAGCTCGTCAAGCAAACAAGTAAAAGAAATGAACAAAATTAGCAAGAAAGCTGTGACATTTCTGTAAAAACACATAAGACGGTATTTATTTATTTATTTTATTTATTTATTTATTTTTACTAAAATATCACATTCTCACAAAAACATCAATGCAGCTCTGGACTTTGAAGAGCCTCAAACAGACCGGTCACAACAACCGTGTCATGTCGATGTGCAACAAAAGGAGTCAGGAGAGAAAAGGGTTTCTGTACAGAGTTAATGAGATGTTGCGTATCGTTCAGCAGGACTCTATGTAAAAAAAAGATGAGAATGAAAACACTTGGATTATAAAAAGGAAAAAATGCTACAAATTAAATTGATGTGAAGAAATCTGAATATCCTGACCTGTTCATGTCGGAGCTGCCACTCAGCGACTGAGACATACTATTTATGTTTTTCAGGAAACATTTCTGGGCACTCTGCAGCATCGACACACTCACTGATGACTAATGTAACACAAACTGAACAAAACACCAAATGATCTCAAATCAGAACGAGCTCTGTGAAGCCAGAGACCGAGCGCACAGATCACAGTCAAACTGGACACTTAACCTTTTGTTCTGCCTTCTTTGACTCTCGCCTAAAATTGCTTCTGAGGAGCAGGTCGGCACCAGCGTACGAATGTGTGTGTGTGTGTGCATTACCAGATACATTCAACAATACACGTAGTCGGTTAAGGATGGAGCAAAAAGGCCTTGGCCAAAAATTAATTTTTTTAGATGGAGGTGCTCAGTTTTGCTCTCCGGCACAGTGAAAGTGGATCTGGGCCTGTTCACAGCAGCACCTTTCACACCTCACAGGTGAGTGTAAATAAAATCACAATGTCGTGGAAAGGCACACGTTAATTCAGTAAAATATCAGCTTCTGCTTCTTTCACAGTTATTAAAATATCAAACGCAAGAGATACACAAAACAACACCCTTATTTAAGTCAGGACTCCGTTGACCATTTCTGTTACTGTAGGCTCCATCACACCATCGCTGATTTCTCAGATCAATAGTGGGAGCAGGCTCCATCTTTGGACCGTTGCCCCGGGTCCCATATGTTGTTGCGGACGTCCAGGGGAAATCAGCACCGGGCACGGCGGGGTGGAAACAGTCCCATCCAGCACCGACTGACCCCCGGCAAAACAACAAAAAAAAAAAAGAAGAAAAAAAGGGAAAGGGGGAGATTTTTGAGCAAAATTCTACGTCAAGCTGCAGAAATATGCGCCGGTTACTGAGATAACAATTTTCCTTTTTCTTTTTCACATTTTTTAATTTGAGCTCACTGCTGTCTCATCAGCGGAGGAGCCGGTGCAGGTGCAGAATCAGGTGAATCAATGGCCCGTTGGTTCAAAATGAAGAAACCCAGAGATGGCACAATGGACACACACACACGCACAAACAAATATAGTCACACACACACACACACACACACACACACACACACACACACACACACACACACACACACACACACACACACACGTCTCTCCACACATTACATTACGCAGCCCAATTGGTTACTACTACCACAATAAATAGATAAATGGATAAACACATTTGAAAGGCGGCTGCAATAATTGGACAGGCTGTAAATTTGGGGATCATCAAGGGCAAAAAGGAAGGAGAGAAAAAAAATCTGCTTCTCATAATTTGATGAGGAAATACCGTTTTTGACATCTTATTTTTTTTTCTCCCACAAATAAAAAGGGTTGATTTTTCTGTAACACGAACAGTTTATAAAAGATTCATAACTTTTGATTAGAGATTCAGATTTTTGTTGCGTTTTGTTTTGAAAGGGTCACTTCATAGGGGAGTAAAAAATAAAGTACTACAAAATAAAATAAGTTTTTTTTTTTCCTCACAGAATTTATTTGAATATACTGCAGGCGAAATAAAGGAACAATAATAATTTAAAGGACTCTGAGAATCTGAGGTGGTTACAGGTTTTCCAGAATTTTCTACAAAGCAACTGACTTTAATCATTTCTGTCATCCGAGCCACAGGTATTATGAATTATGTATACACTCCAGTCACATTTTAGCCTGGAAATGACTTATTGTTGACATTTCTTTTCTCAGATGGAAATAACTCAGATGGGAAAAACATCACCCAGATGAGTTTTCAAAAACCCCCAAAAACTAAAACGCAAAGACACTTGTATGAGTGCGTAAAAGGTCGTGCAGCCATTTAAATATTTAAACGTCTTCCTGTTTTTTTTGGTTGGTTTTTTTGAGGACAGAATTAGGTCACCATACAAAATCCTCACAAACTGCCTCTCTGAGATATTTCCAGCATCCCTCTGTGTCCCGATTAGTCCACTTAAGTTCCCGCGTGAAGGGCAGCCGGCCTCCTAAAGCTCCAAGGTGAGAGGCACGTTTCTGATTTTTTTTTTCATTATTTCTAACCTCTCAGTTAAACCATGGAGCTTTTTTTTTTTTTTTTTTTTGTAATTTTTTTTATTTATTTAGTGAGGAGGGGCGGCGGCTGGCAGAGGATTTGATAGCGGAGCTCGCCCGGTGCCAAGTCGCTAAATGTCTGAGCACCAGTAAAGCCAGAGACCAGTACAGCCCACCACCATCACCAGCCCCGGTGCCAGCTGCGCCACGTGGCAGCCAGGCGGCCCCTGCCAAAGTGGCCCTTGTGGGAGGGACCCAGTATTTCTTTCCTAATTCACTCAGCATCTGTTCATTATTCTCCGAAGTTAAAGGAGGCTGAGTGTCCACGCGCAGACAAAAAGAGACCTTTCTTTTTTCCTTTCTCTTTTTTTTCCCTGTTGTTAGCCCTGGTCACGCACTTTTGCGTGAGGCTGCAGAGAGAGAGAGAGAGAGAGTCACGCGTGGAGGCTTGGACATATTCGGACTTTTTGTTTTCTAACCGCGATTTAAAATGTGAAAAACAAAAAACAAAACAAAACAAAACAAAACAAAAAAAACAGTGCGACACTTTGAACCCGTTTAAACTCACCGGTGTGTTGCCTCGTTCACTTCATCCATAAACGGCGGGATTAAATCAATTAAAGCGCATATCATGTGTTTATTATCGCTATTATTAAAGGCATAAAACGACGCGAAGACGCACATTAAAGTCAATTAACCCTTATTAAACCTGGCTGGATGTCCGGATTAAACGAATTATCTCAGCAATCTCTTATCACAATGTATTTCCGCTCACATTTTCTGATCCTTCGCGCGGATATCATCATAACGTAATGGTCAGCCTAAATATTTAACGGCAAATGAGCTTAAGTGACGCAACTAAAGCCCATAAAATCAATTAATTGGGCTCCTATTCAAGCGCAATTGTCCGAATGAGTGTTTAGAAAATACCACGCAATTACTGTAATTAAATAATCCAGCACACACACACACACACACACACAGGGAGAAAATGGTCAACTGATCCACAGAAACGTGACAGAAAGTAGGCCCACGCAGGCCTACTGTGCACACAGCAAATCTCCATCTGGAGAGTTTTTAACTCCCATTTGTCAGATTAGGTACACATTTGTCAGATTAATTATTTTTGGGGAGATTAATCCCAAAAATAATTGACTAAATTTGAATATATTCAAGTGTCAAAATCAAACTCGAGAGTGTTGTTGAGCGGGGAGAGAGGCAGGAAGCTGGAAACAAACCAACCTCTGAACAGGAATTTAAATATTAAAAAGACAAGCGGCAAAGTCCTCGCAGTGTGTGTGTGTGTGTGTGTGTGTGTGTGAATGATGTATGTGCAACATGTTTTATTTGTCACACACTCCCCCCACCTGGTTTTCTCACACACACACACCAGTTGAAGAGAGGGCACAGGAACAAAAAACGCCACTTACACAGGCTAAATTTGGGAGTCACCTCCACCGCAACGGGCATCGGGGTGCCACCGCATCACGCTACACCCGCCCTGCACCCTCCTTTCACCACCACCACCATCATGATGCCAGCCTGAGTGCCACGCCCCAGCTCTGCAAGGAGAGGAGAGATGAAGCTGGCATAGGGTAAAATTCCACTGCATCTGTGCAACAATGGCAGTAGTATTGTAGTTTATGAGCGCGCGCGTGTGTGTGTGTATGTGTGTGTGTGTGATAGTACACTCCCTGAATGCACATCCCCGCCTTTTGTGTGTTAAAACATGCAAGAAGTGTGAAAGCATCATCAGACCGCACTGTGTGTTTTTTTTAATTATTTTTTTTTATTATTCGGGCATAAAACACTGCGACACCAAAAAAACCACGAGTACGAATAAGCACACATAAAAAGCTCCTGAGTGAGGGTTTGTCATGTTTGATGTGTGTGTTTGCCCGACAGTGTGTGTGTGTGCGCAGTGTACAGTCTGTGTTGTGCATGGTAGGGTATAGAGGTTGTTGTCACTCTGCACAGATGGTGGGAGTGTTTTTTATTTATTTTTTTTTAGGAGGGGGGGGTGAGGA
>JARJLU010001826.1:0-22220 GCA_030272975.1 Sparidentex hasta | reverse complement strand
TACATCCACCATAACATTAGTGCATGTTACCGCTAGCGTAAGAGCCATCCTCTCCCTGAGAGGGATGTGTAGCAGGCAAGTAGGTGTTGCCAGACGGAGCTCATTAGCATTTAAAGGTGCAGGCACAGAAACAGAGCTCACTTGAGTGACTTTTAGACAGCTGAAATTCAGGTTTGGGGCAATGCATATCGAACACAGTGCTGTTGGACCTCTGACGGCTGTGTGAAATTGATGAAAAACAGAACAATATGGGCCCTTTAAATCAGCTTGAATATTACCTAGAAATCTCATTAGGGGACACTGGTAAAGTCCATATAGTTTGCTCATGTTTGCTAGCTTTATTGTTTAGACATTTTTGGATTAATCACTACCTACTCTCAGATTAGTCCATTCACAGTTTTAATTTTAGAAAATACAGTGAACCCATGAGGATGTAATGCTTCTGTTCACTGCCGCCGCTTCACTTATTGTCTCAGAATGAAAGGACAGGTGTATCCTCACATAATAAAGCCTGCTTAGTGCCACTTTAATGATGTCTCCACCAATTTAGTGGCACATCCATGTTGTTGGTTAGTGCACATTGCAGCAGATCGCTGTCAGAGCTGCGTTGTGACTGTGAGAGGTGCTGCCACAGCCAAGTGCACACAGCTTGCTTGTGTCACATTCAATTATGGCTCTTCCACTTTCCATAAGACAGTAATTGAGCCAGGGGCACTCACTCTATTTCAAACCACAGGAGCTCTGCAGTTCACATTGTGTCCCATGAAAGCTCCGCCTCTGCTGATTTCCACCAGCAGAAACCTCCCTGTGGGACCTAGTGGGGTATCATAGACCTGGGGATGGGCCGGGGTGCTCCAGGCACTTTTGAGGCAGTCTGACAACACCTCACCACACACAGACACACAACACCCAAGTGCTAGCCACCTACCATCCTTGCCAATTAGACACAGAATTATTCAGTCCATCGGCCATTATCCAGGAAATCAGGATCCATAGTTGAGGCTGTAGTCCAGGTAGGGTGGAGCAAAAAAAATCTATGTCCTACTTTACTGATGTCTTGAAATCATTTTGGCTTTAGCATGCACTGACTATGTTGATCACACCTTTTCAGGCTATCTTTGAGACTCAAAGAAAAAAAGAAATGTAATGCTTGTTTATTCAGTCCAGAAAATCAGAATAAAACAGTAGATGAACAGAACAATAGATACTTGTGTAATCATAAGTAACTGATCAACCAACACTTTTGCCTTCACCATACATATGCTGCAAGGATGTGGAGTTTGTAGAAGGTGGGTGTGTAGCTGTCTAAGTCATCATCAGAGAGCACGTTCCATCACAGATCTGCAATTAATATTCTCTTTAAAATGAACCGTAACCAAAATCTTTCACTGATCTTAACCTAACCTTCTCTAACTTAAAAGCGTTCTAATCATACCCGTACCGTGAAAGAGTCACAAATATCTTAAAGGATCAGTTCACCCAAACATTCAATTTCAGTCATTATCTCCTCACCTTACATTGGACGTCAGGCAATGTTACATAGTCCACAAAACATTTCAGGAGCGTCACACCAAAACAGCATTGGCAGCATTTTCAGAAACGACTGTAGATTGGGACTTGTTTGAAAATAGAAAAAAAATAAATAAAATGCTGAACCATCCCCTGACTGTCACTTTTCTCACTTTTCATACAACTGCACTTAAGAGCACTTCAAAAAGTGACACTTGAGGAGTAACTACTATTTGATGCTTAATTGGGGAACAGGCTGACAATGACCACAAGAGAGCTCTAAGCTGTGGGTATACTGCTCAGGTGGCCAACAATAGAGGACTACGAGTGTACTGAGCAGCTCTTGGTGTGACAGTGTGAAACAGAGAGTGGCTGACAACAACTGTGCATATTCAGCAAAAGCTCCCCTCTCTTAGTAAATTGAAACAAAATGAACAACTGTAGTTTTGAACTGTTCTGCTCGCACAACTGCTGCTCTGAACTTTCTTGTTCATTCCCCCTTGATGACCTACTGCATGTAATCAACAGTTAGTGTAGGAAACAAAAAAAATAATCTTTCCAGTGTCATGCATCTTTATGCTGGGGCCCCCACAGCAGATCCAGAGAGGAGGTGTGTTTGAAATAGCAAGGCCCTTATCACCCGATCCCTATAATGACTCCCTCACTCCTGCTCTGACACTTAGGAAGATGAAAAGCAGAGATCCAAATCACATTAACAGGAGCTGACTTATTCATATTTAGGCTGATTTCAGTCTATAATCTCTCAGCTCAGATGTTCACTGGGCTTATTAATACATGAAAGAAAAGGCCTAAGTCTATAAATCTGACATGAAATTTTAAACACTTCTGCATATCTAGTCTTTCATCTGTTTTAAAGGAACAACCCTTCGTTGGAGGATTAAAACATGGCTGCCACTGAGTGTGTGTTAAATGATCAGCACTGGGTAAGGACCACCCTCCATGTTGATGAAACTCATAGCCACGCAGCACATGCTGCTCTTTATAGTGCAAATCCACAGGCGCTCAGATAATTGAAATGATTTGCTTGACATTCTTCCCTTTTAGGAGAAAGGATGTGGAGACATGATCAGTATAAGTCACATGACTGCAAATAGGACAACCAGTCTGCAAGTTCTCCTTGCAACCAGTATGCTATGCAGACTCCTGCTCTTGCTTAATCACAGCTGATAAAGTTCGGTTGAATGAGTCTTTTGAGAGTGTGACTGTAAGAAACTGTAAAAGAGTTGGTTTGGGTTGAATTGCTAGTAAATGGGTGATGAACGTACTTTACAAAGTCATTCAAAGTAGAAACTAAAAGTACTAGACAGATGTGTGTAGCATTCTCACCACATCTATGAGGTATTCTCAAGTATTTGTCAGAAGGGGCATGACCTGAATTAATTTATAGATAATTTCTTATAATATCTATTCTTATGTGCAGAATTATTACACCTTAACCCTAACCCAACTAAATTAAAAACACATTTTCCCATCTCACTTTATTTTTATTTTTATCTGTTTAAGTGAGAACTGAGCGACCAATACAGCCACCCTTCCTCTCAATAACACTGATAAGCCTTCCATTCATGGAGTCTGTCAGTTTCTTGATCTGTTGATGATCAACCTTTTGTGCAGCAGCAGCAACCACAGCCTCCCAGACACTGTTCAGAGAAGTGTACTGTTTTCTTTCACTCTAAATTTCCAGTTTAAGAAGGGCCCACAAGTTCTTGATTGGTTCAGGTCAGGTAAGGAAGGGGGCCACGTCATAATTTTTTCATCTTTAAGGCCTTTACTGGCCAACCAAAGAGGACTACTTGGATGCATGTGATAGAGCATTGTCCTGCAAAAAAAAAACATTTTTGAAAGATGCAGACCTCTTCCTGTACCACTACTTGAAGAAACTGGTAGTAGGTGTGGGAGTTGATTTTGAGTCATCTTCAACCTGAAAAGGTCCAACCAGCCCATCTTTAATAATAGCAGCCCAAACCAGTACCCAACCTCCACCTTGCTGGCGTCTGACTTGAAGTGGAGCTCTGTGCCTGTTACTGATCCAGCCATGGGCCCATTCATCTAGTCCGTCAAGAGTCACTCTCATTTTATCAATCCATAAAACCTATGAAAAATCTGTCTTCAGATATTTCTTGGCCCAGTGCAGACGCTTCAGCTTATGCGTCTTGTTCAATGGTGTTCGGGTGTCAGCCTTCCTTACCTTGGCCATGTCTCTGAGCACAAAACATCTTATACTTCCTGGTAGATTGCAGTTATAGAATATGACAGAACTGGAAGATAATGGGTTCCTCGTAGCTTCACGCTTGATTCTTCGCAAATCATTGGCAATTAATTTGTGTTTCTTGTGACCCTGTTGACTATTTGCAACAAAACTTTTGATGTTTCTGTGATCACACCCCAATATCTTAGCAATTTCAAGACTGCTGCATCCCTCTGAGAGACTTTTTGTAATTTATGACTTTTCAGAATCAGTTAGATGTATTTTTTGGCACATTTTACCTGAGGGAGAGAAGCTGCCTAATAATTATTCACACCTTGATATAGGGTGTTGACCTCCTTGCCACACCCTCCATGATTACACAGATGCACATCACCTGCGATACTTAAATCCATTAAGCATTCAAGTTTATACAGCTTGGAGTTAGAAAATATTCATAAAAATGATGACATAGTCAAATTACTAATCTACCTAATAATTGTATAATAATAATAGTGTTTATAGTGGACGAATGATAAGAGATAAATGAAATGTAGTTATTCAACTATAGCCAACAGAATGAACGATTCAATGAATCAATGTTATCAAAAATGATTCAAAAACACAAATGGGAACTTATAAACTAATAAATCCAAAAATCATCTAAAAAATAACTCTACATTAGCTCTAAGACAGAGAGTATTAGTAGGAGAGTATTTCCTACTTTTCTTTGGTGATGGCCAAACAGGACAAGCACAGTTGGTGATGCCTGGTAGACAGGAAGCCGCCGTATGATGACCAATGTACTGTAGTTTCAGACATGTCTCAGACATGCCAACTGAAGCAACAGACGGGATACCCCCAATGTTTTCTCTGGTCTTGTTGTGTTAAGTGACAGTATGCAGAGTTGTGATGCATGGAGCCAAAAGGTCCTCAAAAGCCAAAAAGTTAACAACAAAATAGGGGGTTAACAAAACCAATGATTATTCATATAGCAAACAGTGGACTTCATGGCATTTAGGATTTTTTGCAGTCTTTCCTAAACAGATTGTTAGTCTAGGGGCATGTTTTAATAAGAGAATCCTTAGGTCACCTTTAATGATTACAGACAACATGTATGACAAGAGAACGGGCCACTGCTTAAAGCTGCAGTCTTGAGTTATGAGAAACAAGTGGACTGAATGATCCAGCTCCCAGGTCCCTCCTTCTTCCTGTCTGCTGCGCTGCTGAGCTGCAGCCCTGCCTTCAAAGCCCCTCCCCACAGAGGAGCCTGCTGTGCATGAGCAGGCTTGTAACCATGGTTACAGAGGACGCCAGATAACCAAGATGGCGCAGTCAAAATAACAACAACAACATAAGGCCTGACTGTAGATAACCTGAGCAACAAACAATATTCCTCACATTAAAGAGATACCGGGCAATCATTACCCCGTGCAACATGTTTACCATGCTGCCTTTCTTCAGTAACGTTATGTCTCTAAACCAATTCAACCACTTCATGTCTTCATGTACACTTCATGTACTGAAAAAAAACTAATGTTGCAACTGCCCGGTCACTTGAAATACACTTTTGCTAACCAGTAGCCATAAAGACAAAGCTAAACACTGGAGTTAACATAAAAGCTAACAAGCTAGATTAACCAACAAGCTACGTAGCTCGAATGCAACTTCGTAAGGTGATATGCCCTATTGCAAGTATTACTGTAACTGCCGCCATTTTAGCCTTGTGGTTAAAACATAAAATGAATCATAAATCAAGCAGGGGTCCTTACTTGTTCAGCAGAAAAGCAGAAAACTCTGCATCGCACCTGAGTCCTTATATATCCCGCAGATCCCTCTAACTCTGAAATGATGTGCCGATATTTATACTAGTTTTCTTTCTGGCATGGTTCAATTCTTTCTTTTACACTGCTTTTTATCAGTCTACTTATTTCTTCTCTTTGAAGTTGTCAATGGTGGGGCATTTTTCAGCTCTGTTGTTGTTGTCTGTTCTCTGCCATTGTTTACAGTTTGGACTTGAAAGTATCTGACCATGTAAGAGCAGGCACTGCACCTGTGCAAGGAAGGGGGCTGCCAACAGCGTATTCACGAGAGTGATTGAGACTTCTCAGACACTCCCCTTGGCTCTGAATGGTTGTGTTTATTCGGGAGCAGTGGATTCTTGCAAACCAAATTACAGCCACTGGGCAGAGCGACAGACAGTGGATTTTTTCACAGTTGATCTGTATCTCATTGTACTTTAAGATCATAATGACAATTTTAGCAAATATAACAAAACAGTGTTACAGACTACTGCTTTAAAGGGGAGTAATTTGATTTCTAAATAAGAGTTGAATCTTATACGCTTGGTACTGGCATTTCCATATATCACTTTGTTAAAAGTTGCTAAGGAAACACACCAGATTGCAGAATGGAAATTAGTAGATTTTGAAGCAAATGTAATATCAAAATGATAACATGTTCTGAAATGCAAGATATTTACACATTCATGCAGACAATCCTGACCCTTTCAGTCACTCCAGCAGATTGGAAGGAGAAGAAAGAGAGGGGAACCAACGTATATATGACACTTGTTATTATTCACAGCAGGATGGCTGCATTAGCTCAACTTCCTGCTGGATCAAATGCATCAGGATGCAGGCCCGGCCAAACTCTGCGGATCCCCCCCTGACAGCTTCCGAGTTTGTGACTTGTCCTTCCATGTTCTCTCCATCACCTCCTCCTCTCTCTGGATTCTCTGGAGACTCAGGTGGCTACATAGCATTCCTCGCTCTGTGTGTCCTCACCTGTCGGGGAAGACGGTGGCCCAGGCCACTATTGAGTGCAGCAGGAAGGCCCTGAGCCATTAATAACCATCTCTGTTCTCTAAGACATTCAAAAAATTTCCCAGCCGACAGCTCCAAGGCAGGAGTTGGCTCGAGCTCTGCTGAGACGTTGACAGGTGGGAAGAAGAGTTGCCAACTATGCCATAGAGTTTAACATTATGGTGGCTAAAGGTGACTGGAATTCAACCCTCTAGCTCTCCTAGAGCTTCACTCTGAGTTTGACGCCTGGATTGCCCTTGCCATAAAGATTGATAAACAGTGAGAGCTCTTCACAGCCATTCCCCTCTGATGCAGTCTTCTAGCAGCTCTACTTCCCTCTGACACCAACCCTCCTCATCTGAGCCTCCAGTGCCCCCATCTGCTCAGGAGACTATGCAGATTGGTTGCACCATCTCTCCCCACAGCAGTGATTCTCAAACGGTGGGGCATGGTGAGCTGATAGGTTTCACTTTCACTTTAAAAGTCTGAGTTAACGTCCAGCAGGTCCGTTGCACTGCGTATCTGCACTGTCCCAGCTCCAGCAGTCTGGAGCCCTCCGGAACATATCTGGCGGATGCCGGAGCACGACACAGCAATTCAGCTGAATTTTGCACCAAGCAGACAGGAAGTCAAGCGCTGAACTAACAATATAACATCTGGTTACTTTTCAAAATAAAACATTCCATGTTGACACCAGCACACAAATCTCAAAAAAAGAGACAAATGCAAGCTCTTCTGCTAATCCTTTGGTTGGGAACCGTGGAGCAGGAAACATGACGATGCTTACAAAGCCCTTGGGTTTACCTTGAACACAGTCATAAATGAGGAAGGACCTGTTTGTGTTTTATGCCTAAAAACTCTGGCAGGACAGCATGAAACCATTTTGATAATCAGGTGATTGTATGCAGAATGCTGCAACTCCTACAGTGGTTTATAGTGGTTTATAGATAAATAAATAAATGTTATCAGATTCTCAATAGTATTTCAATTCGGGGGCGTGTGAAAAACATTCTGTCCTCTGGGGGGGCATGACAAAAAAATAATTGAGAACCACTGTACCAGAGGAACTCCAACACAGGGTGACTGAGAGGCACTGCTGTGGTCAGCTAGGACATTACATCTCTTCCTATCCACTAAAAAACAGGCTCTCCAGTGAAGGTTAGGGCTCTGGGGAACCATACTTTGACTGCTTATAATCCATCCAGATTTAACACAAAGTGACTCTCTGTCTCTTCTCTCTAACATTCTGTTTTAGTTGACACAGGCTCTGACAGCAATTTCATGGACGCTGAAGTTAAGTCCAGAGGGTGGGCTTCCAGACTTACCTTTGGTGGATTATTGCATCAGAAACTCCTTCTCATACTCTCCTCCCCCCCTGCCAATTATGCCACCCACCTGCTCTCTTCCAAACTGCAACGGTATCGAGTCAGAGTTTCTGGAGCTCTCCAAGGTTGCCCCCTGCCATCAAGACATCAAGGAGGTACCAGCAAGGGTTGCGCTACTTCTATTCCTCTCCAACGGTCACCCAGTCCAAAGGCTCAACTTGTTGGGCCCTGAAGCCCTGGCCATTAGGAAATATGTGGAGGAGTGTCTATCCACTGGAATCATCCATACCTTGTCACCCCCTGTTGGAGCAGGCTTCTTCTTTGTGGACAAAAAAGACAAGCTATCAACTATTCTGGTCTGAATAAGATCACTATCAGCAACAGGTACCCCCTTCCATTATTCTCTTCCTGAATTTGGGTTAGGGTAAGCCCCAATTGTATTTCAGGCCCGTCTGAATGATGTCCTCCAGAACAAGCTCAATGACTTTATTTCTGTATATTTTAATGACATTCTCTGCCACCTCCCTCTACTCGCAAATATGTTATATATATACACACACTGCCAGTCAAAAGTTTGGACACACCTTCTCATTTAGTGTGTTTTCTTTCATGACTATTTACATTGTAGATTCTCACTGAAGGCATCAAAACTATGAATGAACAAATATGGATTCATATAGTAAACAAAAAAGTGTGAAATAACTCTAAATATGTTTCATATTTTAGATGTTTGTGGGCTTCTCTGTCCGTCCGTCCCCCGGCTGAAAGTACTGTTGTTGACGTTTTGGCACCGCGAGTACCATGCAACATGTAAGGGATAATGCCTGACGAGGTATCCATAAACAGAAGTTAATGGACTATGTGGAGGCCTAAGAACCGTCCCACGCGCAGCCTTTACTCAGCCGTGACTGGCAGAGACAACCATGTTGCTGCTAATCAGTGTGCTTGCAGCAGCAGGGCATTATAATTCATTACTTGTGTTGTTATTGTTGTGAATGTACAGCAGGCTGTAGCCAATGATATATAGCGCAATTCATTACTCATGGGAAACGTTTCAAGAGCAACAGGCTTGCCTCCAAGCAGCACAGCACAAGGGAGAAGTGAGTGTAATGCGGAAGATGTAGCTGGCGCTGGAGCCAGGTCAAACCAACCAATAGAAACTCTTCTCTCATCCACCAGCGTTGGCCCCGCCCATCAAGTGCAGTTGAATTCGCAAGCAAAACTTTAGAACTTGCAAGCAAAGAGGACTAATTTGCAAACAAAACTTTGTAACTCACAAGCAAAGAGGACTGATTGTGTTTTTACTTACAAACATCAGTTTTGATTTAAGCTGAAGTAATATCTTTTCTCGTTTTTTTTTTTTTCAATTGCAACCTATTCTGTTTCGATCTAAAAGAAAGATTGCCACTTACTCTTTTTTGCTTTCAAATCTCTTTTTTGGTTTCAAATCTATTGTATTTATAGAATACCTGCAAAGTGTATTTTAGGGATTTCAATACATTCAAAGGTACATGTACAGTTGGCTACAAGCTGTCTGGACAATATGACCGACATCTGCAACGAGTCACAGGGTTTACACAAAATATTTGGTAACTCTGGTAACTTGTTAAGTGATGACATCAAGTCCATAGGCGTAATCAGTATTCACAAATTATTTTCGTTCATCAGTAAATATAAACCACTGCACTGAGTAAGCACTGCATCGGTACAAAGTCAGAGTCGCATGGCAGAACGATCCGCAAGTAAGCTACTTGGATCCACTTTTATTTTCAATTTCTACGATTTATTTACAATATGACGTTGTAAGATAACTCAACTTTGTTATGTTCTTCACCAAGAACATAACAAAGTAAGAACACTGGTGGCGGTGTGAAATAATCTTCATACTTTACATGCCAACATTAAAAAGATGAGAATAAACAAACTAGTGTTTGCCAAATTGCCAAAAATAAAATTAATAAATGAGTTGTACTTAGTAGTAGGACTTTTCTGTACTGTCATGATCCCTACTCAGTAATCATGGGTCAGACGTGAATTTGTTGGTGGGTGTTACAGTATCTATCTATCTATCTATCTATCTATCTATCTATCTATCTATCTATCTATCTATCTATCTATCTATCTATCTGTTGTATTAGTATTCCTTTATTATGCTTTTGTAGCGATGACAACTTCTCAAGTGACTTACAAGATTTGTTAAAACGCACACATTTTTGCTTCTCTCTGAACCATTTGCATAACCAGCATTTGCGGAAGTTGCAAACGCATTGTCTTCCTCTGAAATTTTCCATATGGGCAACAATGTCTTTCATGCTGAGCATGTTGTCATTCTGCTTTCCTCTCTTCTTTATTGTCTCTGTGTCAGATAGCAAACCAACTTAAAAAGGAATATATCACCACCTACTATATCTGGGGAATTATCAGCTATAAAGTCATTATCGGAATAATAGATAATAATAATAATAGATAATAGTTAAAAGTCTTCTTGTGTTGCTGTAATCCTCTCTGACCATCATTAAACTGATAACGGTGTTATCTTACCTTCTAGTTTGAATTACTTGGCAGCTTAGACCTACTTAGTATCTCCTTATTGAGGCCTGAATACATACTCCGCAAAGGGTAGAATCAATTCTAGTTTAAGAAGAAGAACGACTGCAGACAAAGGAGCAACTTCTGAATTTAAAATTTAACTTCAACTCTGTACCAAATGTGACCACACTACAGAGAATTGGAAAACTTAAAAACTGCAAATAACTTTGATCATATCGAGGAGAAATTTGCCTCCTGGATATATGTGGTTTAGCACTTGTTTTGTAATCGATCATGACAGACGTTGTGAAATGTGAGCAGGAACAGCATGCTCTTTGAGATCTTTAACAGCATGGTATCTAAAGTTAAAAGCTATGTGTCCAAGGTTAAAAGTTGGCCAAGCTCTCTTCGTCTAAAACCAGCACTCTGCCAAAAATCTGTCTTGGGTCAGGTCTCCTATCCAGAGTGTGGGCTGTGTTAGTGCACAGAGTCAAGGTTTTACTCAGTGAGTCTGGTAGTCAGGGCCTTAGGCCTTGGCACTCCTGATGGCTGCTGGCCGCTAGTAACCCCTCCTCCTCCACTTCCTCCTCCTGTTCTTTGCGAGTGCATGGCGAGGATCTGGCAGAGCAGAAGGACCCCAGCCTTGCAGACTTTGCTCCTTTCTCTTAATACTCCCCTAACCCCCCCCCCACCCACCCACCTCTCTGCTGCCACACCATCTCCTCCCCTGCTCCACGAACGTACCTCCTATCTCCTCTGTTAAAGCAATGCTAATGCAGAGGTCAGCAAACCAGCACATGGTTTTCGGAGGCCAACAGCTCCCGAGGAGGTGCTTTTGATTTTCAACTCCATTGAGCTGCACTTATTCAATATTTACTCTCCAAGACCTCTGCATTAATTTTACACTATACTTCTAAGAGGGCCCATCTAAAAAAAAAAAAAAAACCCTGCAAAGGGCTGTATGCAGCACTCCTAACAACTAACCCCCCCCCCCCCCCCCCACACACACACACACACACACACACACCCTTAAACCTCCCTCTCTGTGTGCTCCACCGAAGGCTTCATTCTCCACTCGTCTCTGACTCCTTCCTATCCACCAGTGGGAAGGCCAATCCTGGGCTAGTTATTGTTGGTGTGCCGTTCTATCATTACCACTAACCTTGACTCCTGGCTGCTTGCTGTAATCACGTGGAGTCACCAGGGAGGAAGTCTGGCCTGGGGTGAATTATTAATTAGCAAGGATGGCCCTCCCCCTCAGCGCTCCCTGGGAGAGGAGGGGGGCTGTGTGTGCTCTTCACAGGCGGTAGGGGTTACCCACCATGCAGATGGTATTAACACACCTATCAAGGTAAGAAGGATCAACACTCTGGGCTACTTGTGGAATTGTTAAGCAACACAGAATCAATAACTAACAGTGCATCGCTTCCTGCCATACATGATGTGTGCCTCCTACTTTCCAACCCTGTGAAAGGCTGTGCAGCATAATGGAAGGGGGGTGGGGGGTTCATTAAGATGAACTTCACAGGCTTCCTCGCTGGGGAAATGCTGGAGCTTGATGGATTCCAGTTTTCAACTAATGATCAACTTCTATATATGAAGTCAAAAACAAAGCAAAGCTTCCTAATACTTGCTATACACTATATATATACTGACCTTTCTACACCTAGCCCCAAGCACGTGTGCACCGGAACACACACATACACACAATAGCATCAGTGCCTTCACATACAAAAAAATTCTAAACCATTTCATAAGAAGCTGACACACAAGTCCTGTTGTAAAACAGGAACACACACCAACAGAATATGACAGAAGGCAGGACTGCAGACGTACAGGTACCTTACTGTACGTTTTGGAGTCCCATTTCACTTGTTTGGCAGATCCCCTGGGGTCATCCACTTCCCAGAACCCCTGACTTTCCCCCTAAACAGTGGAGACTACAGGGACTGGGACCAAAGCTTTGATCTTCACACAACTCCCTTAAATCACAGAGAGGAAGCAGGGATTTTTATCCAAAGGGTGTCTCTGTGCTCCTATTCCCCAGGAGGACTGAGCCAAGTCATTTATGAAAGTGAATGAATTGCAGAGCAAAACAGTTCTCCCCAGGGTGCAGAAAGATACTCCACCAGTCACTTTGCTGCTTTGCTGAGGAACACTGGTAATGAAAAATGTATCAATGTGTGATGTGCAGTACTGCAGCTACTCTACCTGATGCCCATAATAATATACTGTCAGTACTATGTGATAATGACATATTCCTTTTGAGGTTTAATTGTCAAATGAATTTTGTCATATTAAGTGGCTCCCATGTTACTTGAATAATTTCTGATTGAATAACCGCGGAAGACTGAATGAGTTTAACCTTTTCATCAGTAGATGTAAGACTGGCTACCTATATAATAGATAGATAATAACAAAACTACATTGGATACAATAGGTCTTTAAATATCCTGACTAGAACATCACAAACTGGCATGCTTCATCATGGCCCAGGAAGGCTGTACAGCGGGTGATGAAAACCACTCAGAACATCGATGGTACCATCTACAGAGCATCAGTGACCTCTGTGAAGTGAGACGTCTGCAAAGAGCCCAAAGATACTAAAAGACAACACCCACCCAGACACAGTCTGTTCACCCTGCTGCTACCTGACAACAGCTATAGAAGTGTCAATCTTTTCATCATTTGCAAATGTCATCTCATGACACTTTCCAAGTTGAGCAGGTCTATATTCCTTGATTAATGTATTTACGGAGAACCAACATTTACTACATTAGCGAGCACTTGGCAACAGTGGCAAGGAAAAACTGCCTTTTAAAAGGCAGAAATCTCAAGCAGAACCGGACTCAAATGTGGGCAGTTGTCTGCCTCAACTGGTTGGGTTGAGAGAGACGGAGAATGGACGCTGCCATACCACCAGACTACAGAGCAGCGTCACTCCCCAGGCTGTGAGACTCCTGAACTCATCCTCAGCACTCAATTGTCTAAGATATAGTAGGACTCAATGGACTCAAACACTATTTTTTCCAACCCTTTTTTGAAAAAGTACAATACATTTACCTTACATGTACCTTGTACATATAAATTCTTGGGAGCTTTACATGGAGGCAAAACTCTCTGTAACACAACTTTTGTTATATGACACATATGAAATAATCCTGAGTGGAACTGCTTAACAGCAATTACAGTGCAACATTCAGTACGTGTGCATGCACAGCTTTGTCAGATTACAGCCATAGTTGACTATGCTACTCATCAGTTGTGTTTCCTATTCTAAAAGTTGGATACATTATGCTTAATAACAGGTTTATTTAATTGTGCTATTTCTGCATTGATCGTTTATGTTTTATTTTAATGTGAATGCAGGGGAGATATTTTGGAGCACCCCCTGCCACTAGCCAGGAAGAGAAGCCATCTACCTCCTCAGCCACACATAGTCTCCACAAACTGTCTGATCCTGAGGATGAAGACCCATTTACCTCTACTTCTCCCCAGCAAGACTCAGGTGAGTTTGTGTGCATGTATGTATGTCTGTGAGTGTGTGTGTGTGTGTGTGTGTGTGTGTGTGTGTGTGTGTGTGTGTGTATGTGTGTGTGTGTGCATCCCTGCAAAGCATTTTGCAGACAATTATAATGTTATTATCACTGGGTACGTGTGATGTTCTGCACTATAAACGCTGTGAATCATGTGTGTATACTAATGCCGTTGTGCTCTCCATTAGAAATGCCTGGAGCAGCATTGTCTCTTGAGGATCAGCCTCTGTCCACTGACTGTGAGAATTCAGACACAACTGGTTTCCAGGGGATCAAGTCAGGTAACATCTGACTTTGTATTACCTGGAAACGACAATGACAGAAGAAGTTGCTACTGTCAATGCTAGGGCCCTATGATTTCCACGATCACGGAATTGCAAAATTGGCCAATTAATTGCTCAGAGGACAGGGGGAGGGTTGGTGTTTCTACTGCTAGCTGATTAGTATGTTATCGACATAACGTCACGAGTATAATTTCTCATTTTGTTGGTCATCTTTGCTATTTTTTTCTTAAATATTTACAACTTAAATTCTCAGAACATTTTCTGGATCTGCCAGAGAGCTGACCTTGTTTTTATTGACTGAAACCCAAAAAAACACAAAATATACTACTGTATGAAGACATTATGACATCAAATTTTTTTTTTTTTTTTTTGATTTTACTGTACTGTATGGTACAGTATTGAGGAAATATGTTTGTCACCTCAATTAATTTAAGGTAATTTCTATTTAATTTGTGTACTTTTTAGTCATTTACATTAAACACACTGTTTTTGGTAGTATAATAAGAGTAAAAGGTAAAAATCGTGATTCCCAAAAATTAAAACGGAAAAAACGGAATTTGGGAAAAAATAAAACGGAATTTGGGAAAATATAAAACGGATTTTATAAGGCCCTACAATACTTCAGGAGGTCTTTGGTTAGTGGGGAAAATATATCTAGAAGTTGGTTGGTATTCATTTTGTGTTTCTTTTACAAACTGTAGTAAAATTATTATACTCTCTTAAGTGTGTTATTGTACTTGTGTGATGAAGGATTTGAGCAATTTAGAAATTTGATTCATTATTTTATTTATATTTCATTGTATTATACTAGTTCTTTTGATTGTTGTGACCTTTTTGTATTTATGATTGTATATATGTTTTATTGTAGCCGTTACTGTGTACGTTGGGCCAAATTTCCTACAACTTTATTAGATAAGTTATTTTGAGTTTTTTTCTGTCCATATTTTGGAGGGGGTGCGCTGGAGGTGAGGTTCGCCCAGGGCGTCATGAAAGCTAGGACCGCCACTGCCCAGTACAATAGGTGGCTGTACCCATTTCAACTAGTGGTAATAGAGCCACTTCTGGCTGACCTCTTAACGTCACCAGCAACAACAAACTCTGCCTCGGCATTTGAGAAAGATGGCATACAGAGAGCAAGATGAAGCCACATCTTTGTACATTTCATATATGGTGTACATGATTATTACACAAACTGCGGTTATTTTGGAGGAAAGACGCTGCCACAGCCGTCCTTCTACTTCCGGCTCGTGGCCCTGGGAAAAAAATCTTGAGCCTGCGCAGAACGTAAAAATCCAATCTGATCTGATAGAACGTATACATGCACAAGTAATGCGACTATCAATGGAATAATCTAGGTGTTTTAATCTGACTATGAGAAATCCAGTCCGATTTTAGTCAGACTATGTATACTTAAATTAAAAAAATGATTATAATTCAAAATATTATAAAAATCCGGTCATAGTCGGACCATCCCAGTAATTCGGTTTTCTCGAGTGTCGAGAATGTAAAGGCACTGATTTTAGAGGGTGAAAATATCTTTACAGCGAAAAGAAACAAATATGCAGTGTAAAAATACAAATGATCAGTAAGACGCAAACCAAGTGTACACAATGTCCGAAACTTTGACAGCTTAATTGTAGATTACATGAATACACACTGGATAACAATGAGGTGCAAATCCGCACATACGGTAAATTGGATACATAGGTTGCACACATAATTAGAGAGTATGGTTGAGATAGAGAAAGTGTGTAACAATAGGAATAAAGTGTGCAGCCATAACATTGCAATGAATGTAGCAGTGCAGTGTGTGAATTTAGACTGTTTGTCGGTGAATAAGTTGTGCAACTCCTGAAGACACAAACCAACGTCTCTGCTGATTAAAGTAAGGAGGATTAGCCTCAGAGCCAGCAACAACCACACTCACCTGGTGCGTGTGTGCAAAGTGGACTGACCTTTAAAGTGGACCTGCTTATCTCATTTGAGTGACAAGCTGCTTTTGGGTGCTTCTCTGCCTCAATGCATGTATCTAGCAATACTTGCTTATTTCCTACATGCTGTGTTCATTATACATGTACCAAAACACCAAGGCAAATTTGCATATGTGAAAACCTGCCCAGCAATAACAGTCTGATTCTGGTGCCTGCTCACCCTGCTGGTAATGACTTAGGTACATCTTACATATATACATCCCAATCTGTTCTTTATGTTCTGCTATTGCCAGATTGCTTAACACTTGCTTACTATGATGAGGGCCATCATTCCATCAGACAGAAAATAAATCGGTTCAGACTGCATCTTGACCTATGATAAAGATAATAAATATACGTTTTTCTGTATCTCTAATCTAATATAACGCAATAAATCACTGTTATGTCTGTCTGTCCTTACATCCTCCCCATATCTCAAGAACCGTTTATCTAATCTATTTCAGAGTAGCAGGTTTGTTGCTAATGAGGACCCAATGAAGTGCAGTGTCGACACATTCACTATTAATGTATTTTAAATAAACAGGGAACACCACTCTGCAGCATTGGGGGCATGGCTACAGCACTCAGGCTTCATGGCTCTGCAGACTGAAGTACCGTCAGCGGCTCCAGGATGCCTCGGTCATTGATTGTTTTGGTCTGTCTTGGAAAGTTCTGATGTATTCATGCAGACTTTAAATCATTGTCAACAAGTTAGTTTGATATTACTGATGAGCAGTTCAGGCGGCTTCAGACTGGATCTGTAAACCCGTCATATTAGCGGATTATCTGTGCCAGACTGTCATGCTCCTGTTTTTCTTGTGTGTGGTTTCCTGTTTTACATTGAAATTTTGCCCCATGTGTCATGTGTTGCTTTTTATTTCCCCCTATTGTGTGATTTCCTGCCCTTTTTCTGTGTATATTTCTTAGTATATTTCTGGGATTTTTTGTCCCTTGTGTTTTCATGGAATTGTACATTGGCTTTAGACTGTACTTTGTGTGCACAATTTTGATGCTGTTAGTTTCTTTGATGACCCTTGGACTGCCCTATTGTTTGGGAGATCAGGAAGAAATGCAGCAGTAATGCTGTGGATGGTAGAAATGGATAAAGAAAACGGTCCTTTGAATGGCCAGTTTAGCTTCAAACACCTACCAGATGGTTCCCTCGACAAGACCAAGGTTATTTGCAATTTACTGTCGATGAGAACTGAGTTGCCACAGGAGTATGTCGAGTTTCAAAATACCACTTGCTGGCCAAGCACACAGGTGATGCAGAGATTCTCCTCCCCCCTCACCAAAAGCAGACCATGCTGATAGTTTGCGATGGTGATGGCTAGACAACTCTACATGAGACAAACTGTAATAGGTAAATGGATCGCTACACCTTTCAGGGCGATAACATTATTTAGTTAACCTTCACAAATGTGGAAGAAACAGTGGACACTACATTGTGTTATTGTGCAGTATTTGTAATTGTTTTGGATTGATGCAATATTAATAACCATAAAGAAAAAATGTATGTAAACATATTTCATATAGTCATGCACTGGGTTTGAGTTATAGGAGCTGAGCTCTCTGTGGGGGTCACTAATAAACAACCACTTTTATATTTACACTTAATGATTTTTTTTCTACATTAATTATATAAATAGCTTTGAAGAAACCAGAGAACTACCCACCATATTTTTTAATGAATGACAGTGACAACCACATAAGTCTCTCTCTCTCTCTGAGGTATGCGCTAGCGGTCATAACTTTTCATATTCAAATGATATAACTGTTGTGATCGACTTGATAATGTTGTGAGAAGTGGGCTTCTGTGTGTGTGTGTGTGTGTGAATGTGAGTATGAAAATCATCAACTTGCATCACGTAGTGAAGTGAAGTCAGTAGTAACGGCAATATCCCAGATTCACTTATAAATTATGCGATGTGAAAAGTTGTTGCATGAGATATGCAACAAACTGTGTGCAGCGGCTACAGCAAATTCTAAATCGTTTGGGCCTTCTGGTAAATTCAGCATTAGATACAATAGATAGATCCTTGTAAAAAGCCTCACTATGACATGGCATCCATGTAAAGGCCTGTGTTTTCGTGTTCACAGTGTGTCTTCCCTCTCAGCAGTTGTTTGAACAAACTACTAATATATTTGTCGTCTGTGAAAAAAATGACCAGACTTCCTCGAAAAAAATACTACATTCTTAGACTCGTTGTGGTAGGAAAAACGTTCTAAACTTTGTGCAATGCTGTCTACAACACATTCTTAACTTTTTGGACCTAGTTGTTGATTCAGCAAACGTTGTACATGAAGAATTTTCTTGGTATCCATGTTGGTGTTTATTTGCATACAGAATAGGGAAGTGAGATCTGATCACAAGAGGTCACCCAAAGCACACGTTGAGTCGCATATGTTAATGCCAAGTGGAAACTGATGGGCTTGAAATGTCCATGATTCTCTCTCGGTCTCTCGCGCTCACGCTCCCTGAATGCACCTGTTCACCCATTATCCATTTATAAATCTCCTCCTTAAGGTTTTTTCTTTTTTGTTTTTCTTTTTAGAGACCCCCGCAAAGCTTAGATTATAACTCAAACTCTGGTCATATATCTATATATAGATTCAAATTTCTTGTATCCCTTGCATGCACATATACTTGTCCAAAAAAGCTGATTCTTATTGAGCTTTTGATTGTAAAAAGAAGACTTTCTTCTCAACATTTTATTCTTAAACAAACATTATATCCTCTCTTCTCCACCACAAAATATTTAACACATCACACATCGTCTCATCACAGTGGATTTCTCTTTATTTGAATCCTCACACTGGAATTTCAGCCTGTGCTTTTGATGAGAAAAAAAAAAAAAAAAAAACCCTTTATGAGGGTAATTCATCACCTTTATAAATGTGTTTCTTCTGCAGAGACTGAGTGTTTCTGAGAAGAATTATGCCTCAGAAATCAAGAATGTAAGGATGGCTGTGGAGGCAGGTCCACAGGGAGTCGTTTGTGGTCCTACTGTAACTGTGCAGTGCTGCAGCGGTGCAGTAAACCAGGGTTTTTAAGGGTTTCAAAGTGGATTTCCTGCTCTTGCTTCTGTCAGCCATAAATTGAGAATAAACATGGCTATATATGGGGCGCCATAAATGCCTTCATAATTCATACCTTTAGGGAGAAGCTCAGGTAGATTAAATCGTTTCTGTGATACAATGTTTTCTCGTGAATAATATACCCACAACCCTCCACCACACTTCTGTTCCTGCGCTCCCCTCCCTAAGCTAATTGCTTGATCTGGACAATAAAGGGACACAAACATATTGCAGATGATTAGGCTCATGGGTATATAAAGTGTAGAGGTATAACAGACCATAATATAGCAATATGATGTGCTCTGTACATCTCATCATATGGGGATAAAATAATTACCTCCTGATTTTGTCTTTTTTTATAACAGGTAGATATCACATATACTGCAAAATTATTTGAGCTACGCCATGTCTCCTTCACCACTTGTTTACTTTTTACCTATTTAACTAGTTTCTGCGACTTATCCACTTAAAACCTTTCCATCTTTGCCTTCTGACGTGATTTTGATCCTCCGTGTACTTCTAACAATAGCAGGTGACTGGCATATGGCAAAGCCTTAAAATACAACAACACAAACATAAGGCCTACACAACTGAGTGGATCTGATGTTCATAAGCCAACAGAAGATAAAGTCGTAAAAAGACATAATACACCTCAGAAAAAAAGAATCCAAGAGAGCTGGGTGCCAGATTTCTGATCAAAGCACCTTTTGAAGTTTGCACAGAGATTCAGTGTGTGTGTGTGTGTGTGTGTGTGTGTGTGTGTGTGTGTGTCTGTGTGTGTGAGAGAGAGAGCGAGAGAGATAGAGTGTAGGAGACAGACTAAGAACGGGTTTTTGCGTGTTTTCCCTGTTTTTGCGTGGTTGTCAATGTCAGTCTCACAAAATTGACCGCTGAAGCCAAAAATGTGACAATTAAATACAAATAGAACAAATGACATTCCTTAATAACAATTAAGTGTAAATGAATAGATGTTTACAACTAATCTTTCTAAGCCAACTTGTATTATAAATCAAGATATTTTTGTATCCTCTCAGGTATCTCTCCTATTCTTTATGTACTTGAAAGCATCATGTCCAAACTGTCAACTTCTCAAGCACACAGCACAACAGTGGTTCTAGCTTTCTGACTGCATTTTAAGTTATTTCATTCAGCTCTGAAGGTGAAGGGGTCACAGACTATTCTCAAACACCAGTTCACTGTCATCAGGGTTAATTGTCACTATCAGTTAGTCCTATCCAGCTAGGAATCATAAGCTTATTTTCTGAATTTAATATGAATTAAAACCTCTATCATACTACAATGGAGAGAAAAGCATAATTATTATTCATCATTACTCATCACCATAATTATTACTACTAGTGCATTGCCCATAGGAAATCTGTGTTCCTATGGAAAAGTGGGAAGTTAAGCAGCGTTTTCATGGATGGCCAAATAAGGCTGCGTTTGAAGGTTGGACGTCGAGGATATAATTGACCGTTTTTGACTACTTTTGATTTTACCATCATATTTCACGGTATAAACTATTTACCTTGCCTTGCTTGATGTCATTATTTTCAGCACAACCTCACATGTATGACTGTACAGTTATTTTTTTCATTTTGACATACTGTAATAACACAATGGACAATGTAAAATCACAAAAAACATAAAATCCAAGTAGGAAAAAGATTAAGATTTTTCACTGTGAAAACCACAAATAAGTTTAATGAACCATAAAATATGCAGTTACACAACTATTTGTTTCATCTTTATTGAGATGAGTTGGCCCTTATCACTTTTTAACACATTTACACACATTCACACCTGGAAGCTGCTTGTGCCTTGCTCAAATATAGTGGTGGCAGTTAGGGAAAGGTAAGTCATGCCTTTAACTTTGCCCAGTCACTAGCTGATGTATCCTGCCAATGGCACCTCCGGTCACAAGCTCACTGTTAGTTTTTAGTAAAACCATGACGAGAAGAGGCATAGTTCATCAGACCTAAGCAAGAGCTATGTCTATTGAAAAAACCTTTGTTTTTTCTTCATTCTCTCTTCTCTCTCTTCTTACCTCATACTGTAACAAATAATCACATTTATAAAGCTTTGCTTATGCACATTTGCACATAATGTTCCCTTTATAAACAACTCTGCTTAGAAATCTGTGTGTGTGGATCAGCCTCATATACCAACCTCTGCACCACGACATACATCACCAGTGAAAGGCACCATACGAACGTGGCAACAGCCATGAGAAAAATGAAGAAAGGGATTATTTTTTCTGACACAGAAATGAAGATACAAAGGATAGGAATCACATATTTGGTGGCCACAGCAGCTGGGTCATCAAATATGTGCTTTTTAAAAAGTGGCCATTTCTGAAGTTGGAGAGGACTAAAAGATGGAAGACGGAAATTTGAGTGGTCAGCACCATTTTTTAAGTGTATTATTATTGATTTACTAATAGTCATTTAACTAATGTCTCAGTTACAATTTACTAATGGTGTTTATGTTGTTTTTAAGATGTCTGTTCGTAGACATTGATTATCATAGACAGTGATAACAATTAACGTTGATTAATGGAGTAATAACATTAACTCACAGTCAATTAAAAGTTAACTAATATGTCAGGGCCTAATTTACTGATGTTTTATGTTAATTAAGGTATAATTCATACATATGTTAATGGTTTATTAAGGGTAACAACAATACTAAATAAATAAAGATTACATTAATTAACATAAGTCAATGGACTAATAACTATGAACTAACAGAAGTGAACTTATGTTACCATTAGTACTCATTAACTGATGAAATTCATGTTAAGGAAGATGTTGATTCATACCATTATTTGATAGTTTTCAGTATTTGATCCCCTTTACAGATATCAAGTAATGTATCGTTACTATTGTTATATTAATTAATGGAGTAAACACCATGACATAATTGTGAATTGATAATTGTACCATGTGATTACATATAATACATTTTATTATATATATA
>JARJLU010001825.1:0-15067 GCA_030272975.1 Sparidentex hasta | reverse complement strand
ACGTGTAGAAGACGAATGGGGGGGGGCAAGGGGTTGGGAAAGAGAGATAAAGTAAATGTGTTAAGATCACAGAGGGAGGGAGGGGGAGAGAGCGACAGCTTGATCCAGTTAGGTGCATACAGGTAGAGCAGATAAGCAGCAAGAGGGGGTGGGAATGGAACAGGTATGAAACATGTAAAAAGGTTAATGTATGAGGAGACGGTGGTGTGAAAGGAGAGGGTGGTGTCGGTGGGGATGGGGGTTTGGGAGTTTGATGTCAGAGGTAGATTTCGTTGGGCTTTTTTTTTTTTTTTTACACAAAAGAAAAAAGGACCTGGCTGGTAGGGATGGCAAATACACGACAGCACCTCTATTAATAGATCCTTTCAGGGTTGAGAAGTGACTGTTAAGATGTGCACTAAGAAAAGAAACAGAGGGTTCTGTGCGTGTCTGCGGCAGGAGATCACAGCGGAGCAGACGATCGTCCACCTCTAGCCTTTTTCTATTTTCAACCTCCTTTTAACTCGGTTTTGTTTTCTTGGGAGAATGCCGCACTGCTTAAACACCGGTCGCAAACTCACCAGACTTGTAAAACAGTCTTAGTATCGGTTTTCATCTTAAATACGACTTGCGTAGAAAAAAATGGAGTTATTTATAAACGAAACGTATGGTGACCGGATTCTGTCTCCTCTCCTGTCGCTGTGATCACAGCCCTCAAAAAGTTTGATCCTTTTTTTTTGTCCCGTGGCAGATCCTGACTGAACCTTCATCTGTGTTGCCATTACATGAGGGGAAATTGTCATGTGCCGTCCATTTGCGTTGATGTGAGATCCATCTTAAAAACCTGCTCAAGCAAGGTTTTTAATGCTCGCCTTGTGAATCCAACCATCGGAAATAATCTGAAGATGAAGTTCAGCCACAAATTGCAGTAGAAACATTGCTATAACCGAGGGCCACGGCTTCACACTCGCGCCAGACCTCTAAATGATGGTTCCTCTTCTCGGGGGGGCTCCACAGCGTTGTTGAGACAGGCCAGAGACTAATCACCCCTCTGAGAGAAGGGGGTTGGGCTAAACTGCCCCCAAGTCAAAGGTATTTTCTGTATAATGACAACAGGCACAGGAAACAGAGGAGAATGGCTCCCACATGGAGCCGGTTTACAGGGACACCAATCATCCACGCGCGCGCGCGCGCACACACACACACACACACACACACACACACACACACACATATGCGCGTGCACACACACACACACACACACACACACACACACACACACATATACACACACACACACATACACACACACACACACACATACACACACACACACACACACACACACACACACACACACACACACACACACACACAGGTCTCTGATGGGAGATGTAGATGTCCTCTAATTACAGGCCTGAACCCCTGAAATGATCACCTTCTCTGGACCGTTTTCATCAGAGACTTCAAACAGAGACAAAGCAAAACTAAAAGGGGAAAAAAAAAAAAAAAAGAGAAAGAGAGCGCACATCTTAGCATGTGTTGTAAATCCCAGCAGGGGATACTTGCAAACCTGTGACTCAGGCAGAATAATTATGTGCAGACAGTGACTGGCCAACTGATCTATTTCAGTTTGAGACCTTGGCCCTGGACTCTGGTGACTACAGCTGCTGATGCCTCGCCGAGCTGCCGGTGCTCGACTCAACTTACAGATCTCACCTATCAAGCAATCTCACCCCGCTCTAACCGGAATCTGTTTTATTCCCGAGCGCCACAAAACAAAACAAAACAAAACAAGAAGCCCCCGCATCCTCGTCATTTAATCATTTCCTAACATGTGACCATCGGAGAGGCTCCTAGATATTAGCCCACGGCAGGCTCCGTTTTGCCGGCGAACCACAGGGAGCATCTAAACAGAGCTTATTTGTTTGGGAATGAGATATGAAGCAATATCATGGTCTCATTTTCGAAGGCGGGCACATGCCACATATTATCCCCCGAGCGTGCCGTGATTGTTTCGGCGCGAGGCTCAAGGGCAGCATCGGATTTAGCATCCACAAGGGCTCTGCTGAGATTACACAATTAGATCACTTCCACGTAACGCTGAGCTGCAAAAAGTTTGCACAAACTTCTGGACACTCATGTGTAATCCTGTCGTCTCTGTCTGCCGGCCTCTTCGTCTCTCTCTCGCTCTTCCTCCTCTAGTGTTACGACCCAGTCTAGCCGTCCCGTCTGGTGAAGGCCCACTCCATCTCTTGAGTCCTGACTGCGCGGCGCTCGGCTCCAAGATGATGTCATTGAGAATTCCAAGCAGAGGCCCACTTTCTGCTCATAAAACGCCATTTCTTCAACTCAATACATATGGTCTCTCTGCATTTCAGCTCCGAGTCTATCACCCCCCTCCACCCCAACCCCATCGCCTTCTGTTTCCCAGACCTCCCTACTTTTCCTCTTCCTTCTTGTTGTAGCATAAGGAAAGATAGATACATTACACATGGGACGAGGCCAAAGAGGCATCCGCAGGTCAGCCGCACACAATCGCCTTTATCGGGTACATTCCCACAGTTACAGCACCTGAATATTATCAGAGGAACGAAAAAAGAACCGTGTATCTTCTGATTGCAAAGAGAATGATAAAAAAAAAGAGAGCAGAGGAAGAAGAAACAAAGGAAACGGTGGGGGGAGAGAAACAGCTTCCTGGAAACTTGGTCACAAGATTTTTGGAGCTACATGCTCTGTCTACATGACATCATGCACCGTTTCTCATTATCTGCTTTCGCTGGATGCCGAGCGACTGAGACCTGCTGGAAGAAACGGAAAATAAAAGGAAAACTCAGCCTGGTGCCTGGTCTGGAAACAATTAGAACAGGCTGATGTCATAGTTTGATACAACAGTGCGCTAAATGAGATGTAGTGGCCCGGGTTAGCAGTGGGAACACTGAGGACTTTGTATAGAAGGAGGGGAAAAAAAGAAAAGACAGAAAAAGAAACACATTTTCCTGCAAATTCTGAGGAACAAAGAATTTCTGTGCGTAAGAATGATCCGACAGCAGATGTATAAATAGAGCTGAGATGAGAGTAATTAAAGGATATGCTGCCTCTGCTCATCACATCCTGGCTGCAAAGCTGAAGCAGATGTGTTGCTTTTGGGATCCTATGGGCACGATCAAAGATCATCAGTGGCAAGTGATGTCTGAGAGGCTTTTTCTCCCGTTCATACATCACTTTAATTCCAGTACAAATAAAAACAATCTGTTTTGTCCAGACACATGAGAACTGAGGGCCGAGCTGCGGGAGAAAACGTCTGAGACGAGCCTGTCGCACCAAAACATTATTTTGAAGAAACTAAATTTTTTTTTATCCCTTCCCCATGACTAGGACTGGGTATGAATCTCTCCCTCTTTTTTTTTTTTAAATAGAACTGCAGAACCGCAGAACTGCAGTTTTGTCCGGCCCAGATTTGGATTTCAAAGATTGATCCTGGTTTGAGGCTCCAGCCAGGAGATTGTTAGCTCAGGTTAGCATAAAAACTGGACAGCAAGCCGAGAAGTCACTGTCTGCAACAGTCAGACAAAAACGGAACAGCATATAACCAGGCGATTTTATGTCTTACTTGGATTTGGTAAATTGTAGAAGAGCTAGTACTGTAGCTGGGTAATTTCTCTGCCCAGGCAAGCCGTTCACCCTCGCTTCTTGTGGTACGAGCTAAGCGTCTCCTGGTGGCAGATTTGCACTGCGGATAAGATGGTTTAACAGAGGGACTGTAATGAGACCAGGTGGTTTTAGACTACACTTTATTTAGGGAACATTGTGGCTGCTCCATTTGAGAGAAAAGTTTGGCTTGTTGATGAAAAAAGGTTTGCACGTGAGAAACAGCTTTAAATTCCTATTAAAGGTATAGTTTTGCTAACTTTATTTCATCACACTTTGATCTGTTCAGTATTTTCACGGTGAATCGCTCAACCATTTAGCTTATGAAATGTCAGAAATTGTGAAAAATTGTTCATCGCAGTTTCCCAGAGCCCACAGTGACGTCTGCAAATTGCTTCTATTGTTCAACCAACAGCCCAAAATCAAAAGACTCTCCATTTACTGTCACAAAAGACAAAGAGCCTCTGCAAAGCCCCCATGTCTGAGAAGCTGCACTGCAATCGCTCAATATTCTACACAGTGTATTTGGCGGTTCAAGTCACCACGCAGTCATGTAGAAAGTAGCATTTAGTCGGCAGTTAACTGTATTTAGCTCAGCTGATCAATTAATCCAGTCACCGTCCATCAGCTGGTACTACAGTGTCCGCTGGGAAGCCTTCAGGCGGCAGGAGGAATCCAGGTTCGCTCCTTCGGTCTTTTCTGGGTGGAGCTGTTCCTCGTTCTCTCGGTGTTTGCGTAGGCCTTCTCTGGTTTCCTCTCGCATTCCAAAGACATATGCCAGTCAGGTGGGGTGGAGACTCGAAATTGCCCTAAAATATGAATGCGGGCATCTGGTGAGCTTGTCCTGGGCACTTGTCTGCCATCCTCGAAAAAAGCGAGTGGGCAGAGAAAATGCAGGAGTGAAATGACACCCTTACGATGGAAACCGAACGAACCTTTACTTTACAGCTCAACCGCATGTTTATGCACTCCCTTTTTCTGTGTACATGCAGCTCTGTAGAAAAAATATATATATATATTTCATGGAGCCATCGCAAACACGGGCCTCCGAATTGCAGTGCAGTCTGCTGATTGCATGCACATGCTATCGCGCTCTCTAGAAAAGGGCAGATACAGCAGAGGTCACATATTGTTGAGTGGGCCCCTCTCTATCCATTTATGATATTTTCCTTTCGGTTCACTCCATTACCAGATGCCATAATTCTCTGAAGCTCCTCGCCGAGGCCCCTCCTCCAGCACTGAATACACTACAGCACAATTCTCCCCTGCTAAAAATAGACCCATGTGAGGTGACACACTCTGGTAAACACACTGCGAGGCGAAGGCGAACAATGCAGCGAGAGAACAAGAGGAGGACTACAACATTAGCGCTAGAGAACGCACCGAATGCCCTTATTATATATTATCACATCGTATTATCGAGTCCTTTGTGGCGTTTGTCAATGACACTGTGAAATTTTGAGGTCAACTGGAAGAGCGGTGCAAGACTTAAGACTGGTGTCTCCGGTGGTTAACGCTCGGAGCAGGACTGACTTTGAATGTGAGACACATGCTGATATAAATACATGTGGCCGTCAGGGTGGACACGGGAGCGTGGCACCAGGCAGGCCGACAAAACAGGCCAAGACAGAGGCCCCGACATGCTGAGACTTACTCCACAGTGGGCTCTCAGAGTGGCAGTGCCCCCCACTGGTTAGAAGCAATACTACAAGCTCCACTGAAGATCTACACAGGGCCCCGGGGGTTGGGGGTGGAAGGCATGTGGCAGTGATGTCATTCAGGACAACTGAGGTCAGACGTGTTTGTCATGGTTGCAAATTGGAAGGATGGCTGCCTGGGTTATTCAGAGGCATCGGGATGTAAAAAGACCAGATTTTTCTGGTTGAGGGGGACATGAGAGGGGGGGAGGAATGAGGGGCAATAATCTATTTAAGGCAGTGGCAGGCTCACACCTGTCTCAAGTCTGGCAGAGAAAGTCCTGTGGTTCATGTGCTGTGGAAAGAAGACGATCATCAGTCTGTCAAACACCCGATGTTTACCGTGGATATTTTATGCAACAGATTTTCTGTTAATGCAAATATCATACAGTTACCTATTTTCTTTTTTTTTTTTAAACAACTTAGTAATGTAAAGGTGCTACAAAACATTCAGATGTCTCAGTCCTCTGCCATTTTAAAGCCCCGCGGCCTCCATAAAGCATCTGCCTCCCTGCCTAATAGCACCATGGGGGCCAATCAATCACCGAACAGTCTCTTGTTTGGTCTCAACATCAGCCAAACACTTTTAAAATCGGGTCTCTCCGCTGTCCTGATTGCAGAAGTGATTTCCAGGAGCCATCCATCAGTGTGATCTTGGAGAATATTAAAAAAAAAAATGTATCTATCCCTTGATATAAACCAGACATGTTCCCAACATAATTATCTGTGTGTGTGTGTGTGTGTGTGTGTGTGTGTGTGTGTGTGTGTGTGTGTGTGTGTGTGTGTGTTACGCGCTTGGCAACGCAATCAACCTGATGCCGCGCGCTAAACGACACCACTGAACTGGAGTAAATTGACTGGAAGCCTCACAATGATAATAATTGCTGTTTCAATCAGACGCCATTCTCTGCCGCCTGCACCAGTGATCAGATAAAACAGCCGATGATCTCAAACACGCTGCGCTGCTCAATCATTCAAATCACTCACGAGATTTCATTAGCAGCCGAGCGCGCAGTGGTGTTATGGTGCTCGGGAGCTGATTGTGGTATAAATACGTCTTTCCTTGTAGACAAACAGACGCGCGGGAGGATTCGAACCGACGCTTGTTCTTAAATTAGTGATCCGGCGTCAACTGTGGACGCGCCTCTGAGCGCACCCGACACACACGGTGAGGAGAAACAGATACAAAGGGAGGAAACGCGCATCAAAAACCACCACATTCCTACAACTCCGCCGCGGTTACATTCCAGCGATACTCACCTCTCTCCACACACAGCTGTCTAAATCACTTTAACAGAGTTCGCCTCGCTTTGCTTTTCTTTCAGTCCGGCCAGGACTCCAGTTACTCGCTGCTCCGCTCTGCCACCCTTCCCCTGGCAAAGCCAACCGTGCCTCTGTGGCACCCGAGGGCCCACGGCAGGAACACTGCGGCTATTGAGCCCCGAGGAGCGCCTCCCGGCTCCGCCGTCTACGCTGGCACAGGCCGCTGTTTGTGTTGGCACTCGCGTATAAAGGCAGCCTTTTCTCCTGTCTGCTCCATCTCGCCTTCTTCCAGTCTTTGATTAGGGAAAACACAGTCTCCGAACAACGGGGGCTGCCCTTCAGCCGTGAGATGTGCCAATATGTCCGACTCTTGTGGATTCGGTGGGGTTTTTTTTTCTTCTCCTGGGGACTCACACAAGCTTGATGAGGAGTTTTCCTTTCAGATTCCGCTCCACATGGAAGTAAACGTACAAAACGTATTTCATTTTAATGGCCCCTCATTAGGCTGACAGTGACAGAATAATTCAGGAAGAATAAATGTTATTTTAGGAGCAAGTTTCCCCCCAGAAACAAGAGGACCGAATACAGATGTGGGTTAGTGAAGGCAGCTAATGAGTATCATGATCTGCTGAGCAAATACTGTTAAGTCGCCCCGAAGATGAAATATTCACGTCATGTATTCTAATACAGATGTTCCGCGGTGGAGCCCCCCCTGCTGTAAAGAGAAACCTCGTTTTGGAGCTCAGTTCTGCCGCAAGCCGAGACATTTAATCAACTTAAACATAGCACACATATCAGACTACATGGGTTAACCCCGTGAAAACCGACTCTCAGCGGGTGGCCCTGAACCGGCCGCAGGAGGTCATTGTTTTACAAGGGCGGTCCTTCTTTCTGAAGCACAGAGTTAAAGGCTCTGTCTTTCGCTAATGACGGTGTTACGTCACCTTACATGTCCTGACAGAACGTGGTGACAGTGAACGTGAGGCGACGCTAGAGGAGTAAAGTAGCACGTTTAAGTCTTTAAGACACAACTCAAATCGAACTGATTTTCAGAGATGTGAAGCATTTCAATGAAAAAACCTTTGCTGATAAAAATGATCATATCCCAAACCAAATACAGTAAGAAGTGTTCAGAAATTGTTTTTTTTTTTTTAAAGAAAATATTGTTATAAGTCGATAGTTTTGTATTTCTTGAAAAATGCATGACAATTTAGTACTTATATATACTTTCTTTTGTTGTTGTTGTTTACATATTCAAATGGATCATCTGGAGCATTTGAAGATACACCGAGAAATGACATCACAGGAAGCAAAAATACCAACGCAGGCCCTGCCCGAACACTCACCTGCACTATTTATGCTCTCATACTGTATATGGCTGACCTATAGCGTATTAATATTTATACCACTGTCCATACAGTATAGATCTGCTCTAGAGGGCATCCATATCCAACTTGTAACTGCTGCACACACAGTGTATGCAGCGTATCGTACTGTATTCATTACACACCTGACTATCAGTCACAAATATCTGTGCTTGTCTTCTACTTACATTGTTTGAAACAGGCTCATTACTTTTGTTTTAATGCATTTGAGGGGAATTAGAGATGTCAGTATTTGACGTCCTGGCAATGAGACTCAACAATCGTCTATCTTTTCCTTTGCTTTTAAGAACAGCTCAGACACATCCCACCGATTCCACCTTTAATTTTATTAACCTTTGAATTATATTAATATGACGTGAGGTTCGATGAACTTTGCACAGAGATGACTGGTAGAAATGCCCTTGGGAAATAGAAGAAACACAAATGAGGGTGACGTTTTACTTTTATTCTCCAAGTTCATTTCAGAGCCTGTGCTACCTTACTTTTACTTGAGAAAGGCGGTGAATGAGAACTTCTACTTGAGTGTGTGTACAGTTGCCACCTCTGCTATCCTTATTATACATCTCTATACATATGTGCACTATCCTTAAATAGCATATCTTGTTGGATGCCAAACTACATCTCTATATCTCAGTTCTTCTGTGCAATGACAATAAAGTTGAATCTAACCTCATGTAGTGTTCCATACTTTACAGCACTGACAGGCAAATCTAAATGGATTCCACTTCATCATCATCATGTCAAAACTTTTTTCATGAACCTTTGGCCCCTCGTAGCGGGAGGTTTGACGAATTATTAAAGCCAGTAAGAGTGAAAATGCTGTGTCAGGATCCTATTTGTCAGAAAGAAACCCTGATGTTCCCCCACCCGAAAAAAACAAACAAAACAAACAACAACAACTCTGCACATCCAAGCATGAAACAGCCTCCACTCCAGTCCAGGTCATCAACAGACCGAACAAAGGATCAGCTTACAGGTGATAAGAACTCCACCCAGCCGCAATGAAAACTTAATCAGGTGTACTTAAATATTAATCGAAACCCACAGCTGAAAACACCCCAACAATAGGAGCCGAATTAAAACAGCAATAATTGATGATTCTCTCTCTCGCTTATGTCTTCGCCAGACGTGCACGTCGAGATACCGGGAGGGTCGAAAAAGATCCCCAACAAAAAGAAGAAGAAGGAAAAAAAAAGGTACTAACTGATCAATTCTTCATGTTTTGCAAAGTAACACAGACAACCGGGAAGCAATCAATCACAGAACAAAAGCAGTGAGATAAAGGAGCCATCCTAAATCCACGCTCCTTTTTTGCTCGGGGAATGTGAGAGGAAGCCGAGGAAGCCTTTTGTGCTGAGGGGCGGATTTATGTTGACATATTCCAGTGGAACGAGATATCCTGAGTGTGCAAGTTCCATTCACACCACATTTCCAGAAGACCTGCCGGGCGCAAGTCAGCAGATCTTACATTTCAACATATTCTCCCCTCCTTCCCCTATTCAGGCAGGACGTGATTCCTGGCTTTACAGATCGACGGAGACGTTCTGAGAATAACAAGCAGACTCAAATTCCTGATAACAGCCCCTTCAGGAGGCGTTGCACAGCGGCGTGTTTATTGTTTCATTTCTCTCAATGCCTCCCATGACCTCCAGTTGAGACACTGCAAGGCATTAACGAGAGGGAGGCTGCGGAGGGGCACGCGGATTAATTCACCGTCTCTATGACAAACTACCTGACAGCGGCTAACGTCGTTTGGCTTTCCCATTTAATTCGCACCCAACGGAAGCGTATTGGACGCTTTCTAGCTCGCATTGGAAGTCAATAACGACGACAGTCCTGCAGGGGCGAGCTAGAGAGGAGAGAGCCTGCCGGCCGTATCGTACATCAACATTAACACATAGCTCGCAACACACCGGCGCAGATTAGAGGAGTCTCGGAATCATAAAGGAAAAAAAAAAAAAGACAAATTCTTGTCATTACAGGGGAATGGATTTCAGAGATGGGGTACATTTGTCTGCAACCTCGGCGGTATCCTTGGAGGGTTTGATGTACGCTCCATAAAACCCACTGTTTTATTGCCTAATAGCACAGCGCAGGTCTCCGAAGGCCGCGGAACTCATCGATCTGCTGACACTCAATTACTTATTAGAGACCCCCGTGGTGGCTCTATAAGCCCGCAGTGTAACAAACTAGTCCTCCATGCAGTTTCCGTCTCATCACGTTTGTAATCATGTAAGGATACATCAGCTTCAACAACGGGTAATTAAAAGGGTTAAATGCTTTTTCTCCAAGGCATGATTAATCTTTGGTTTTTCCATGAGACGCGCTTCCAGAATGAACAGGCTCGGACAAGGATGTGGAAAGATCAGCGGCGAGAGAGTATGTTTCTCTGCCTCCCACTTTCTGTGATCCGACAAACTCCTGGCGGGCGCAGCAGCCGGGAGACCGATGTGTTTTAATTTGTCTGTTTGGAGTTTGAGGCCTAATTCTGTCATCGTAATCAACTGAACTTCCTCGCAGCCTCAGGTGCCCGTCAGAAGCAGGAGGCTGTATCAGCGGAGAGCGATTCTCACGCCCACACTGTAATCTCCGACTGACGCAAAAATCAACACGGGCCATGTGAGAATGTTTGCCTCTGTTGGTGGAGTTGATTTCCCTGAAGTCGCTGCTACAGTACGGTTACAGTTTGCATTCTGGGAGTGCACTTGGTCTTGGATTTTTGTGGTAAAGGGATTTTTGTCTGCATTGTTTTACCTCTGGTCCACCTCAGATTATGAGCGGTGGACATTCCCACATCTTCAGTGTTGGGTTTACATCAGGGGGGCCTACATGCACCCATACAGGTGCATTTAATAATAATTTGATTTGGCTGTTTTTCACACTGTCGATCCACTTCCCTGTGAGGACAATCTCCAAACTTGGTTGAGATCAGAGTCTATGAATGAGATCTATTGAATCTCTCCTCACTGTTTTTAAATCAACAAAGAGGTAGTTCATGAGACATTCAGGTACTTATTCAGCTGAATACAACATGTAATATATCTGACGTCTTTTAGAGTTTAGTTCTCAGTTATCAAACCTGCGTGAAGTGATGTTTTTGGGGACTTGGGGGCAGAATTGATATGGACGTCTAGCTAGTAAGAGCAGCATTTAATTAATTTGAGTCATATTTCTGACCATCGGATCAATGTGAGTCCAACATTCACACAACATTCAAACCTCAGAGGTTTTTGGTGATTTTCATTGAAAAGAGCTGCCTGTCGCAGCTGGAAACGGTGCTGATGAGAGCGGCGAGAGTGAAATAAGACGGTAAAAGCCATAAAAGCATGAGCTGAGAGAGGATGAAAAGCTGAGAGGGACTGCATTCGGGAGATAATTATCTGTGAGATAATTATGTGTGGGTTCATCACTTGGAGCAACCCCTTTCACATTTTCATTAGCTCCATTGTTAACACAGAAACCCAGCCGCTCTCAGTCAACTATGACTTTGTTGTTTACAGAATCTAAAGCTATTTATTGACTTGGGCTGCAGGATATGGCCCAAAAAACAATGACTGAATGATTGATCACCAATTTGTTCATCTAGATAATATAATATTGAATCGCTAAATGGAGTTTTGGGGATTTTTGAACAGGTCTGAGTCTCTCCTGTCTGTCTTTACTTATTTGAACACCGACCCCCTAATGTTGTTGCTTCCTCAACTCAGTGTTCGTGTTTAATCTCTGGGTCGGGCCATTAAAGTATGATTTTAACCACAGTAAGATGATTGGCAGGGGCTATCGCTGTGTTAGGATGTGTCAGTGCGGCTGCAGATCGTCTACGCTGGACGCAGCTGAGCCTCAATATTGTTGTAGTGCTTGTATTGCTGTATATGTTTTCTAAAATATGAACACTTTGCTTTCCACGGGACAAAATGCAAAAGAAAGTGGTTATGAGGGCAACACTAATCCAGTATTGATAGAGCTCTGGTTGGGGCCAATCAGTTGGGGGACCTTGGGGTTTTTAACCCTAACCCTAACCCATAAGACATGCAGAACAACCAAAGAGCCACTACCGCACTAATTATGAAAGAATATCGTCATATTTTATATCAAATTAAACAGCAAAAGCTGGGCTACAATGTGTACAAAAACATGTTTACATGACCCAAACACAGCCCAAACACTACTCAAATAAACTACTAAACATCAAACGTCGTGAATCACCCTAACCCTAACCCCTAAGCCTAGAAAACTGGCTTGGGGCTTGAAAGGTTAGCTGGCACCCACCCAACTTTTTTAACATCCAGCTGGAGCAACCAGCCCAATCTAACTACAAGTTAACGACCTCAAAATCCTCCCTGCAAAAGCAGATCCCGTTACTGTTTGCAAGACAGAAGGAACACAGTTCAGTTCGACAACATCAGCCTTCCAGTAATTTCCCATCCTGGCTGTTCAACAAGTCCACTGTGTAAATAAGGTCAATTGCCTCACTTAAACCTTTAACCAGTAGATTGCGCAGCACACTACAAAGATTTTGCAGCGACAGCTGGGAGGGACGGTTTCTGAGGGAGGGACACCATGAGTCAGCAGCGATAACAGGATGCGATACTTTCCCTTTTATAATCAGTTTGTGTTTTTTGGAACTGCGCACTAAGAACTCAGCCGTCATCCCCTCATTGAGCCGCGCAGGAGGACCAGTGTGAGCATGAGAGGTCCACTTTACTGTCAGCTGGTCCTTCTGTTCAAGCCACAACATCTGTTCGGCACGAGGTTGGGATGCTTTCCGGGAGATGCTCGCTCTTCAGTGTCGCATTTAAGCAGCTTTGAGGCCTTATTTCAACAGGACAGAATAATGAGCGGCGGAAAAAGCCAGTTCACCGTTTTTGCGATTGCTTTGCATTTAATGATGAAACAACAAGGAATCCTGTGTAATAAAAAGGCAATTGAGATTCATGGTTGCTGCCCTGTGCCTTAACGATCCCAGAGGGGAGTTCCGTCTTGCATTCGCCGTGCCGTAAAGTGTAGCCGGGCAACGTCCTGCACCGGGACGGCACGATAACAACACATGTGACTTGATGGAGTGTAAACAGAGGGCAGAGGAGGAGGAGATGGGGGATGACAGAAATGGACTGAGGGGAGGACAGGGAGGAAGGGTCGAGGTTGCACGTGACACACAAGGCAGCTCTGTGTTTTCACCATTCTCACCGACCATCCTCATGTACAGCGTGATTGATGAGAGAGAAGCTGTCTCACGCTCTGTGCATCTAATAGGCTTTAATGATGTCCGCACCAAGCCATCCGTCCTGTCAGCAGGTCTAATGAGAGCAGGTTCCGAGCGGACTGCGCACACACGAGCTCGTCGCGGACAATCGGGGGATCGTCGAGAGGTCCTGCTATAGGTCTCACTGAAAAGATGTCGACAGGATGCTTGACATGAGCGGGACAATCGGCAGGAATGTGATGTGAGTCGGGGAGATGTCAGGATGAGAAGGGGGGTTGGGGGGGTTGGTTGGCTTGAGGCACTTAAATCAGAGAGAAGCTGATGGCTTAAGGGCCAAAAGGAGAATGCATGTTGATGAAGAGTTTCAGTGAGAGAAACGGATGAACAGAACTCTCCCTCCCTCCCTCCCGGCACCGTGCATCAGCGTGAGTGTGACATCAGACTACAGAGCGGCGGCGGTGGCTCCCCCGGTGCACAACAGCTCTATGTTACACACTTTTCACACAAACACCGCTCACACGTTTATGATCCTTTTGCTGCATTCATCTCCCGCGCAGGAATGAAACTAATCATTTGATCATTTTTCCGATTAACTGAGCAATTGTAAAGTCTTTATTGGAATTGAAATTTCTCCAGATAACTTTAATAGATTCATTTGGGAAGAATCAATCATGCTACAGTGTAGGGGAGTGCAATTCTTTTTTTTTTCTTTTTTTTTTTTATACATAAAGCAACCAAAACAGGCCCTGGTTTGTTTGGTGAAATTGATCAATGATTATCGTGGCTTGCTGTGCAAGAAGAGCCTGCATGTCATCCACAAGTAACAAAAAACACCCATGTATCACAGAACCCTCAAATTGGACTGAATTATGTTACATTTGACAAATGTTTTCTGGTGGATGAGCCTTGGAAAATAAGAAACTTGTGTCTGAGTTAATTTGCCACACTTGACATTTGCGCATCCTGCGCCGTGACAATTATTCATGCAATGTTGATGCTGAAAGAAATTATATTGTGCAGCCCGAGTCCGTAATATGTCAGAAAATAGTGAAAATGTCAAGATTACCTGCTTGTTAAATCCCACCAGCTGTCTTTAAAAACACACAGGTATAAACAGAGGGAACAGAGAAAAGTAGAAAATCCTCATAATTAAGACGCTGAAGACGGAGGATGATTGGCAGTTTTGCTTGATTAATGACATAAACTGCTGGTAATTAATTTCCTGCGCCACTTCACACCTGCAGCGTCTGACAACGTCTACAGCTGCCGTCTTCCTATAAGAACCTGAGCTTCCCAGCCAGAGACATCACACACACACCTTCAGACCGGAGCCCACCTACCTCCACACATCTGTCTCCCGAGTTGGCCCTCTACAGTATGAAACAGGATCCGGGGTTTTGATGATAAATTTCTTTTTCTTTGCTTTTTTTTTTTTTTTTTTTACAGAAACGTAAGGCGACCGTGGTTACTGGAACGCCAGCGAGCCGAGAGACTGGGAACTTCCATCTGACTGATTTACTCTCCACTAATCAGCACATTCCACCCAAAAACGTCAATGAAAAGAGGAGGCTCTCTCCTCACATGGAGCGCCCTCCCCCCTGCCTCGCTTATCAGCCCTCGCTCAGCTGTGTCCCACTCTTTCTTTGAATCTCTCTCCTTCTTCCATTAGTCTATCGTTCCACCATCAGCTGTCCTCTCATTGTCGCCCTCCCCTCTCCTCTCCTCTCCTGACGTGCCTCTATACCCCTCTCTCCCTCTCTCTCTCTCTCTCTCTCTCTCTCTCTCTCCGTGGTCATTTATTCAGCTGCCGTGTTGATGTCTGTGGTTCAGCGGGGACATGTGCAGAGTCTGTGTGTTGCAGCTCTGCAAGGTCACCGATTGTTGTCCCC